>JAZDUH010000443.1:4182500-4452500 GCA_036419115.1 Scarus forsteni
CAAACAGTGAACCTGCTCTACATGAATATATCAATTTATAAAGAGAGCAGCTCTGATTGGATCACTCCACAACTTATCCCACCACCACCAAGCTAAGGCAGCTGTGATTGGATGTCCCTCTGAACTCATCCAACCTTTAACACAACCAAAGTAGCTGTGATTGGATATATTCTTAACTTGTCTCTACTTTCTACATGACCACATTAGGTCTGATTGGATTAAGTCTGTCAGACATTTTAGTCTAGTTTTATTTGTTGATGAAAAAGATTGTCAATAAAATAGTCAACAAATTATAACTGATGAAAACCACAGCTCAAGGCATCCAGATTTACAGCAGGCCAGCGTTAAGCAGACTGTGGGGTTTAAACCATGCCCAAGTGTGCCAAAAAATGTCCCCCATGGATCCATGCTTCCATGATGTTCACACCAAATCCTGATCCTAGTATCTAAAGGCCCATTTGCACAGGAACAAAACAGAGAATTTTTGTTGTATTTTCACCTTCTGTTCAGAGAACAGTGCCCAGAGTGCCTGAGTCTGCAAACTTCTAAAGTCCAGATCCAGAGTGATAAGTTTTGCAATTAGTTTTTATTTTCATGTAAATAGGTATCCCTGTTGTCACTGTGTATGCACAGTACTCTTTCGGAAAAGCAACAAAAGCTATAGTTGATTACTGTGGAAGAGTATAAGGGACATGTTGGATGGAGAAAAAATTTCGGGAAGCCGAGATTAAAGTGGAAATGACAAGAATAAAGTGGAAATGAAAAGAATAAAGTTCAAATGACAAGAATAAAGTTGAAATGACGAGAATAAAGTTAAAATGACAAGAATAAAGTTGATATGATCAGAATAAAGTTGAAACGACAAGAATAAAGTTGAAATGATCATGACAAGAATAAAGTTGTAATGATCAGAATAAAGTTGAAATGACAAGAATAAAGTTGTAATGATCAGAATAAAGTTGAAATGACAAGAATAAAGTTGAAATGATCAGAATAAAGTTGAAATGACAAGAATAAAGTTGAAATGACAAGAATATAGTTGTAATGATCAGAATAAAGTTAAAACGACAAGAATAAAGTTGTGTAATCAGAATAAAGTTGTAATGATCAGAATAAAGTTGAAATGACAAGAATAAAGTTGAAATGATGAGAATAAAGTTGAAATGTTCAGAATAAAGTTGAAACAACAAGAATAAAGTTGAAATGATCAGAATGAAGTTGAAATGATGAGAATAAAGTTGAAATGGTCAGAATAAGGTTGAAATGACAAGAATAAAGTTGAAATGACAAGAATAAAGTTGAAATGACACGAATAAAGTTAAAATGATGAGAACAAAGTGGAAATGACAAGAGTAAACTTGAAATGATGAGAGTAAATTTGAAATGATGAAATTATAGTTGAAATGACGAGAATAAAGTTGAAATTACGGGAATAAAGTCAAAGTACCATTAAGTGGTAAAAGTCAAAATATTGAGAGAAAAAGTTGAAATGACAAGAAAAAAGTTGAAACGATCAGAATAAATTTGAAATGACGAGGAATAAAGTGGAAATGACAAGAATAAATTTGAACTGACAAGAATTAAGTTAAAGTACAACTTAGTGATAAAAGTCAAAATATTGAGAGAAAAGGTTGAAATCACTAAATTGTTCTTTGACTTTATTCTTGATTTATAACTTATATTCTCGTTATTTCAACTTTAATCTCATCATTTCAACTCTTTTTCTCAACATTTCAACTTCTATCACTGAATTGCACTTTGACTTCATTCTTGTCATTTCAACTTTGACGAGATAAAGTTGAAATGACAAGATTAAAGTTGAAATAACGAGAATAAAGTGGAAATGACGAGAATTAAGTTGAAATTTCAAAAATAAAGTCAAAGTACAATTTAGTGATAGAAGTTGAAATGTTCAGGAAAGAGTTGAAATGTAGGGAATAAAGTCGAAGTTCATTGTATGTCGACTTTTCATTGTATGTCCACTTTTTCTCAACATTTTAACTTTAATCTGATCATTTTGACTTTAATCACCAAATTGTATTACAACTTTAATGTTGACATTTCAACTTTTATCTTGTCATTTTGACTTTTATCTCAAACTTTTAACCTAATACTTGTCCTTTCAACTTTCATCTCAACCTGCCAAAAATAATTTTTCCATCTAAAACGGCCCTAATACTCTTTCGTACATTACCCAGCATCCAACAAAATGTGGATTTGCTGCATCAATACTCTGACCAGCTGATAAGCTTTTGTGATATTCACCAAGGACACGACAAACTCACCTCGCCAACAACTGACCTGGCATGCACATGTGTCCATGCACACCAACTTCTTGCTTGGCTATATCAAACAAAATATTTCCATCAACAACAGTATCTTTAATTTCACATCCATAAAGATAATTAACTATATTTTCGTGTAGAAGTTGGCAGCATTTCGCCGAACACTGAATATAGGATATAATGCTTCTCTTTGTACTGTATGTATATGTGTATTTTAATTATGTATATATGTATCTATACGTTATGTGCAGTAAAATGCAGTTTTATGCTCTATTGTAAAGTGTCTTGAAGAATTGGCGCTATACAAGTAAAGATTGACTGACTAATTGATTGAACAAATAAACTCAACAGAGCAGAGGTTCATACGACTGTAATTATATTCCTGTAATGTAATGATTATTTGTTGGATGTCAAGAGGATGTGGAAACTAATGCACAGCAGAAAGGCAAGTAAAAGCAATGATAAAATAAAGATGACTGATCAAATGTAAAAGATAAGAAACAAGAGAAAAGCATAAAAACCAAAAATAAATAAGATTTAAAACTTTCATTCAATAATAATGTAAAGTAAGAAGTGATATTCACAAATAAATAAGTAATAGAAAGTATTAAAAATATAAAGTTCTGCAAAAAGCCAGACTGAATAAATATATTTATATTTTGCAGACATAGTTACATGGCAATAAATGAGAGTATTTGTGCAGGCTTTTTGTGTTTTTGTCCTGTTTCTAGAATATATGCCTATGTGCAGACTAAGCCCAACGTGGCCATTCCTCATACTGACCTTTTACCCCTTAAAAATCAGTTAATAGAATAAAATTCCAAATAATAAATCTGAACTGAAATGGAGAAATAAGACAGATTAAGGGGATTAAAACAAATATTATTATAAAAATGTATATGATATATTACATTATATACCAAATGGGTTTGGTGGCTCCATAGCTACAGTAAAAGCAGTCAAACTTCATTAAACTCGCAGTAAAAAAGTCAAAAAATAAAAAAATAGTGGTAGTTTTCTATAGGTGAAAACCAGTTAACAGAATAAAAATCCAAATAATAAATCTGAACTGAAATGGAGAAATAAAACAGATTAAAATGATTAAAATAAATAATTTATCCCTATATAAAAAATAATATTGCCCCATTAGAGGCCAAATGGTCCATATTGTCAGTAAAAATAGTCAAACTTCATTAAACTTGCAGTAAAAAAAAAAATCTTGTTCGTGTTTATTGACGCTTTCTCGCTCCACAGCTCCAGTGCGCGTGTGTACTTGCGCGCTCTCGTGTGTAATCCGGGTCTGCCCCTGCTGCTGTGCGTGCTGTGCGGGGATTAAAGGGTTAACACCGTCCATCTGACGGGCTCATGCTCATATCTGCCACATGGTGGGACCGTGCGTGTCTTTGTCTCCGCAGCAGGACGGCAGTCAGTCTCTCAGTCCCGCACGCTCCCGCAGCAGCTCGCGCTCCTCCGCTCCTCTTCACCTCTTCACGCACCGTTTCTCCGCAGATCTGCGCCTGGACTTAAAACCACGTAAGTCCGCTTCAGATATGTTCACGCACTCACTGCAGACACGGAGACTCTGCTGCTGAAGCACGAGGCTGAGGCTGGGCGATTAGTCGAGTAATCGAGTGTTTGAGAGTCGGACTTGTTCCTCTGATTGTAATAGAGATCATGTGTGATGATGTGGCGGGTTTTTACTCAGAGCTTCACTGAAGCGGTCCGAGACCGAGGGGGGCCTGCTGAGGGTCCGAGTTGGACTGGAACAGCTCGGACTCTGCAGACCTTCATCAGACTTTAGAAGAACCGCGAGAGAAACAAGCGAGGAAGAGCAGAGAGAGTCGGTGTGAGGGAAGTCCGGGGACCTGAAGTTTGGGCTCAAACTGAAACTGAAGGTTAAACTCTGGACTCTGCTGAACTGGACCAAGACTGTCAGGGTGGGTTTAATCATTTACGGGGCAAGAGGCAAAGACCAAAGAAGAACCCAGGGTTGCCAGATTTGTCTACTGAAATAAGCAACCTGGACAATAAAGTAAGGACGAGTATAAGGGCCGTGTTAGATGGAGGAAATAGTTTTGGGGAAGACAAGATTAAACTTGAAATGATGAGAATAAAGTTGAAATGACAAGAATACAGTCAAAATATAATTATGTGATAGAAGATGAAATATTGAGAAAAAAAGTCGAAATGTCAGACAAACTGGAAATGTTGACAAAAAATGCAACATGTTGAGAATGAAGTCAAAGTACATTGCATGTTGACTTTATTCTTGACTTTAGACGTGTTTCTTTGACATTTTACCTTTAATCACATAACTTTGACCTAAATCATGAAATTATATTTCAACTTTCTTATTGATATTTCAACTTCAGTCTTGTCATTTTGACTTTAATCTTGACTTCCCAAAGTTATTTTCTCCATCTAATATTTTCCCAGGGCCATTTTCGACTGGAAAAATATTTTTTTGGCAGGTCAACATTAAAGTTGAAAAGCCAAGAATGAAGTTGAAATTTTGAGATAAAAGTCAAATGACCCAAAGTTGAAATGTCAACAATGAAGTTGAAACATAATTTTGTGATGAAAGTCAAATTGATGTGATTAAAGTTAAAATGTCAAAAAAATTAAAAGGTGGAGAATGAAGTTGACATACAATCTGTCGCCTTTTTTGTCAACATTTTGACTTTTTTCTCTATATTTTACCTTAAATCGTATCATTTTGACTTTTATCACGAAATTGTACTTCAACATAATACTTGATATTTTAACTTGAATTTCAACTCCCCCAAAATCATTTTTCCTGATACTACATAAGAGTATTGAGGCCATTTTAGATGGAAAAAAATAACTTCTGCCAGGTCAACACTAAGTCACAATGCAGGGAATAAATTCAAAATTTTGGGGTAAAAGTGAAAATGACAGGGAAAAGTGGAAATGTCGACAATAAGTTGGAATACAATTTTGTGACAGTAGTCAAAATGATGAAATTAAAGGTAAAATGTCGAGAAACAAGTTGAATTGTTGACAAAAAGTCTAAATGTCGAGACTAAAGTCAACATTATATGTCAACTTTATTCTCAACATACTAACTTTAATCACATAATTATGACCTTTATCACGAAATTGTATTTCATCTTCATTGTCGACATTCAACTTCAATGTCGACCTGGTGGAAATGATTTTTCTCCATCTAAAATGGCCCTGATACTCTTCTGTAATAAAGTAACAATGACATGATTCGTATGAAAATCCAACAGCGTCTCTTTTGTCTCAGGAAACTTTCCAAACTCCAGGCTGGTGACTGTTTTATCTCTTTTATTGACTCAGTGATTCCCTTTTCTTTTTATTATTTTCTGGTTTCACTCCCTGAAGGTCGAGCAGAGAAATGGGCTCAACAAGGTTTTTAATGTCTGTAGTAAAATAAGAAACACGACATGATCTTTACAACGAACTGCTGCTGAAGAAAGCTGAATCCATCTTGTCTGACTGTTCTCACCCTTTGTGTCAGTGTTTCTCAACTGGTGGGGCGTGACCCAAAAGTGGGTCATGAGCCTTTGCCTGCAAAAAAAATGTTTGGAAAAATTGTGCTTTTAATTTGAGGGAGAATTTGTATGCAGTGTAGTGCCATCTATTCACACTCCTCAACAATCCACGGCTGTAATGATTATCAACACGTGTTTTAATAGACCTGCTGTTTTTACCTGTTCAGCCCCAAAGTGCCCTTTTTCAGGAATGCTTAAACGCTCTCCAACAAAAAGAAAAAGTGAACTATTAATGTAGAAATATAGTCATGCTGCAGGTCAAATTAAACAAGATTTTCAGCTACACAACCATATAAGTCATTTTTACACAGAACAAACACAACATCAGCACCAAGCAAATGAATTATCAAAAATCTGTTTCACTTTGATTCAAACTTGGGTTGATCTGTATGGATTTCTATGAATGGGAAAATGTAGAGAGTTCTGCTTGATTTTATATATATGTGTATGTGTATATATAGGGTTGGGGTTATATATATTTTTTTTTTCTTCCAAAAACTGCCATGGATAAGCAGAAGAAAATAAAAACTGTTGTAATTGGGTGTAATGAACACCAAAAGTGTCATAAAAGTGAAATATTATGTTTGGTATATCAGAAATTTCAAATGGGACTAATGGAACCAAACCGTGCCAAGATTGGGCCTGACCACTCTGCAGTAAAACCTCTCTAACTTTGCTCTGCATCACTTTATCAGACTCATATTTGGCAGAAGTAATGTTCACATATTTTGACATTCATTCATAGAGTTTTAAAGCTGCAACTGCATCATTCAAAAGAGATATGTTGAGATATACTTGTTTTTTTTAGGCGAGGATGAAATGTTCAAATGATCCTGACTTCTATCTTCATTTACTCTGTCCCAGTAACACATATACTGATAATTCCACATTGAAATAGACTTTATGGTTGCAGAGATTCACTCTTTTCTTTATGAGTTTGTCAATTTGGAGCAGAAAGCTTAAAGGGGCTGAACAGGTTAAATTTCCCATCATTCCTTCAGTCAGAGTTTTGAAGTCTTCATCTCAGGACTGTGGGGAATGTTTGGTGAAATGTGTCCAGAATGCACTGCTGAGTCTTTCCTCACCTGGTGCACTCTGACCCCTTGATTATAACCAATCAGCAGCCTGATTGAATCAGAGGGAAACTCTTCATTCACAAACAGGCTGATAAACAAAGTCTGACGTAACTCAGTTTAGCTTAACGAGTCTCAAGATGGATCAAATCTGTCTGTTACCGCTTTCACTCTAAAATAAGCAGGTTAACACAGGTATTTTCAAAGCGATGAGCTGTGTGGCTGTTTTTTTTCCCCTTTTGCATCAAGCTATGCCACCACATTGATGACATCATCAGCTTCCATGTAAACAATGGAAAGGAGCATGGAGGCCGTGGACGAGGTTTTCTTTACTTTGTACTTTTGTCCCACTGTAAAAATGTACAAACTCTGCGCTGATGATACAAAGGTGGATGGAATTAGGTGCTGAGATGGGAAAGAGTCACGCAAGTTATAGACGGAGGGGACGGGCATGATGTTTTGTTGTAGGGATGTTACGACGTCATCCGTAAATCAGTGCGTCGACCTGGATGTGATGTTTTCACTCAAGCCGATCGGAGGTGAGCCGATAAAAACACGTGTGGCTTGCAGGGTCAGTCAACCCAGGTCAAAATACAGATAAAAGTGATTAGTACTTAATTACTCTTTTAAAACCAATGTAGCAAGGATGCATCACAGTTTGGTTAACTGTTGAGGCTAAGTTAGCATCTAGTATCATAAAATTTTCTGGAAATGCAGTTATGGAGGGGAAACCAGATTTCTTCAGGGAACAATTAAGAAATGCAGGTCTAAATTATGGTCAGAAAACTAGACAAGTAAGCTTGGGATATTTGAAACTTCATAAATAAAATTCAAAATTACTTCAAAAAACAGTTTTTATAGAGCCATTCAGCAATGGAATTTGTTACCTGAAAATGTGAAAAGAATCAAAAACAAATTCTTACTCAAACGATCTATTAAACAAATATAATGAGAGAGACCACACAATTAGAACAATTAAAATAATCATTTTTTGTGTTTGTTTTTGTTTTTAGTTTTGTTTTGTTTTTATTGATGTTACTTAGATTCACACTGACAAGTGTCAGTTTTTGTTTGTATGATTATTGTATGTTGTTTATGTTGTGATGTTTATGTGGACCCCAGGAAGATTAGCAACCATGACAGTGGAAGCTAAAGGGGATCTGAATTAGAATAAAGATTAAACCCTTCCAAACTGCCAAACAGGAGGTGATTGTTACTGCGTTTAAAATGGGTTTTTCACAGAGGGGTAAACATATCACACATAGAGCAGGGAAATCCCCCGAGTTTGGATATGAACCGAGTCATGTCACACTGGAGTTGATGTCCAGATGAACTGACTCTGCTGTTGCTGTTGTGGAAGTTGCATGTTCTGCCCATGCATGTGCGGCTTAACCTCAGGCTCTCTGGTTTCCTCTCACCGACTAAAAAAAACATGCTCACTATAATAACTTTATTTATATAGCACTTCTTAAAACAGAAGTTTACAAAACGGTCAGAAACAACAAACAGCAAAGCACAAAAACTACAGCACAGAATCCATCTTGTTTTACTAGCAGACCCCAAAAAGTCTGCTCGTAGTACAAGTGACACTTTTTGCTTCCATAGTAAAGTCTACTCTTGTAGCCTACTTGTTGACCAAAATTGATTTCATGTCCTCCAAATTCAGTAGAGCTGAACTGTGGTTTATATCACTGATATCAATTTTAAACCCAAACAGTTTTCCATAATCTGTGACCGTGATGACCTGCTGTTGATCCATCAGGGTCTCATTTTTTCATGTATTGATATTCAGCTGTGTTTCAACCTGGCTGGAGAAGGTCGACTTGTTGTTGTTCCCTCTATGATGAATATAAATACTCATACTATTATGAGTATTGGCATGCTTTAAACTCTGGACGGTTAGTTTTATAGACGAGTCTAAAGGTCAATATGATCCAGTAAGCCTGCCTGCTTCTGTTCTCAAACTAAATCACTTTGTATGTCCTGATTTATGAGGCTGCCTTTTCCAGCTTCTCTTAAATTTGTGTGATTTTATACAATCTAAAATGTTCCAAGACTCTTTAGATTCAGTCTAAAACTCTCCTACTCCCTCTGATCTTTGCACTGTCTGTTGTATTGTAATGTTTGTTTTTATACTTGGTTTTATGCCTATTTTAAAGCACTTTTTATCTTTTGGAAGGTGACATTGAGTGTTAAGAAAGGCACCCTTAAATAAAATGTATTATTACTATTATTGTTCTAAAACATGGGCCATCCTAGTGACTCTCAGTCTGTGGAGGCAGAGCCTGGTTGGTGTTTTAAATGCTGCAGTGATCAATAACCAGCACAACACCCTCCGATCATCGACTAACTGTTATGACCCTAAACCTCCGCCTGCAGGGACCCTCCACCCTCGTCCGACCTCCGCGAAGGTCGATGATGTTCCAGTGTTTCTCTGCAGGACGATCGACCGAGCCGTGGCCCCGTTCTCTCCGTCCTGCAGATGGGAATGTGGGTCAGTGTTTGCATGGTGGCATCAGAGCTCCGTCAATATTTCAGCAGCCCTCTCCACGCCTCCACGGTGGAGTCTGATCCCGTCTTTACTGCAGCGAGGGTGGATCAGTCCCCCTACAGGCCTTGACAGTTGTCTCCAATCCTACTGGAGCCTCCATACTCCTTTAAGAAGCTCCAATGTGGGCATGTTCACACCATGATCCACCATGGTCCACGTCCTCACCAAGCCTCCACGGTCTGGACTCTCTCAGAGTCTCAGTGCTCAAGTTTTTTGTCTTTCAGCTTCAACTGTAAGGCAGTTTGTGGTTTGGTCTGTTATCTCCAAGCTTCAACAGCTCTAAGGTTTGTTCCTCATGTGGAGCCTCTCAGACCTCAATAGCTGGATATTTTCTTCTGTGATACTCCACGGTTAGGTCTGTTTGACTTCATGGTCAAATCTGTTACTCCTGTTGGGTCTTCAACATTCTTGAGTCTCCATGGTTTTGTCTATTATCTTCTCAAGCCTCCATTGTGAGTTTTGGGGCCTCCACAGTTGAGTCTTTTGCATTTTCAAGTCTACCTGGTTTGGTCTGTTACCTTTTTGAAACTTGATTATCTGGTTTGTTACCTTCTAAGCCTCCATGGTTGAATCTGTTACTCTCTCAAGCCGCCATGGTTGAGTTTGTTACCTTCTGGAGCCTCCATTGTGAGTTCTGCTGCCTTCTTGGGCCTTCTCGGTTAGTCTTTTGCCTCTTGGAGTCGACCTGGTTTGGTCTGTTACCTCCTTTGGCCTCCATGACTTGGTCTACTAGCATCTTTGAGTTAGTCCCGGTTGATATATTCCTAATTCCTCATGTTTACAATAAAAACAGCGGTTCTACCTGATGCACTAACGAGGACTCTGGGACTGAAAGGCAGATGTGACAAGATAAAGTTCATAATTCATCTTTAAATTGACATTTTCAATAAGGTTATTTATGTTATTTTGCAGGAACTGACAGCAGTTTTGCTCACTTTTGATTATGTAATTGACATTTTTTTGATCTTGAAAGTTGCAGAGTAGAAAAATAAGAGGCTTATGAAAAGAATGTTGTTGCTTTTTCAGTCACAGTTTACAACTTTTAGAAGTTGTTCTAACTGTACATAACCTACCTTATTACTTTCATCAACAAAATGTAATTAAATAATTAATTTCCCAGAGGTTTTATGTTTTTCTGCATGTTTTTGGACTTGAAAATTCCTCTTTGTTGTAAAGTTAAACAAATACTTAGGGTTAAAGTCTTGTAAAACAGAAGTTCTGCCTGTAATTCATATATTTATTTTTGTAAGTGTTTTGGGACCATTTTTTGAAAAATAAATAATTTTATATATATATTTTCAAATTAATCGGCAGATTACTCAGTATTTTTTCCTGCCAAATATCAGCATTGGCTTCCAAAAAATCCATATGGGCGGGCCCTAATCTTGAGCATTAATGGCGAGGTCTTTGCCTCAAGGGGCCTTTGAGTTATTTTCATCCTTCTGGAACCTCCATGGTTTGGTCCTTCACCTTTGTGTACCTCGGTGCTCTTGAGTCTGTTTCCCTCTAAGGCCTCTACGGTTGAGTCTGCTCTGTCCAATCCTTCACAGCGAAGGTGTTTGGCTCCAGATAGGGCTGAACAATATGGACAAAATATCATATCTCAATATTCATGCCAGATATCTCGATATCAATTAGACACAATATGACTACTAGAGCTGCCACAAACGACTATTTTTGCGATTAGTCGATTAGTCACCACCCCAGCATGCAGCTGGTGGCACAAATCGCTTATAATAAGCAGACCTGGCAACTATTGGTCCTGCACCATATGTGCCACATGCATGATTGTGTTTGGGGGTGAGCTGGATTGATTCCTGCGGGCGTGATAACCAGAAAACGAGGTAAGGAAAGAACAAACTACCAACCACACTCATGTCTGCTTTGTAGAGGCAGCTGGGTGATAATCATGTGGGATTCACACAAGCAGAAGAGCAAGCCCAAAGTCACTTTTAATGAGCTGACTTGGCAACACAATAACTGTTGTCTTAGTTTGCGCTCAATCTGCTCCCTCATGCTTTCTGCTTCCTACACAGCTGTAGTAATAACCTTTGTTCTATTAGACACACAATAGTAAAACACTGAAATCAGGCACATTTTCAGGGACAGCTTTAACCGGGGACAGGTCATCCAAAACAGGGACTGTCCCCAGAAATCACAGACGTCTGGTCACCATACTGTTGACGCTAATGTAAGCAGCTAACTAGCCAATTAGCTTATCGAGACGACTGTCCCTCTTCATCAGAAACTGAATCAGCCACGACGTGTTCCTTTTCAGATGCCTATGCATCACCGTTGTACTGCCATGGAAGGAAAGTTCAGCCTTGCAGATTTTTCATTGCATATTCTTCTCTTTTGTTTTGGTAAAATGCTCCCAATCCTTTGAGCTCTGTTGCCGGACAGCGATGATACTGTTTACTAACTCTTCCGGTGACATCGCAGCTGACCCAGATTACCGCGACTGCGCATGTGCGTCAAGAAGTGCATTCAAAGGGTTATCGTAAAAATGAAATTTATTATGACTTCCAGAGTTGTTCATGCAGGGCGAACGCAGTGGAAATGTATATCTTTATATCATTGCTTTTTCGATAATATCTTGAATGTTCATATCCTGATACAGATACGATAACGATGCATCTTTCAGCCCTAGCTCCAGAGTTGGTCTGTCCCTGCTTGTGGCTCCACCGTTGGGTCTGTTGCTCTCGTAGCCTAAATGATTGTGTCTGTACTTTAATAAGCCTTAATGGTTGGGCCTGTTTCTCCTGGAGGCTCCACTGTTGTGTTCTTTAACCTCCACTGTTGTGTCTTTTTACCTCCACTGTTGTTTTTCCTCACCGAGCCTCGATGGTTCGGCTTGTTCCTCCATGAAGGTCTTTTTCTCTCTGAGTCTCCGCAGTCTGGTCCGTTCCTGGACATCGAGGCAGTAAATCAGTTGAGCTGCAGGTCTCTGCTTCTCCAGGCTGACCTTAATTACCTTTCCATACAGCAGGAGCATGTGTGAGTGGAGTGTTTATGCCCTGGAGTGTGTGTGGAGAGTGTAGCAGCTGGTGGTGAACGTTTGGACAGGAAGTGCGACTGTACTCACCAGCGGGGGGTCTGACTGGTTCTGCTGCATTCTGAGATTCTAACCTCCATGACCAGAGACTTTCAGGTCCTTTCTGAACAAAGTTTAGTCCCTGAGATTTAAAGGGACCTTCATGTACTGTCAGATCAGCTCCTCTGGAGGATCAGGGAAAGATCTCCACCTGTTATTGATTAACTCTTTACCGCCTCGCTCTCACATCTGATTTACTGTCAAGATTCACATTAAAACAACTTTGTTCATCCCTCTTGGGGGGTAGGGCTCCAGCAACTCCACGATACGATACGTATCCAGATACACGTAAATTGTGAACATTGACTATGCTTTAAGCAAAAATCTTAAACACAACTAACAAGTTTAGTTTTTTCTTATAAGAAGAAAAAGAACAAGGATGAGTTTTATGTGGTTCTAAAACTTGAGAGACATAAATTCAGATCCTCAAAGATGGTAGACCTAAGTTCAAATTTAGAACATATGTTTCATTATGTAGCTCCTCTTCTACTTTAAACTGTGCCACTGTTAACATTACCCAAAGTGTATTTACAACAACTGTCAAAATATTTAGGCCGTATCGATTCTGTAGAGTCCGTATCGACACACGTATCCCAAAGGAGTGCGATACGATATTTTGCCATATGGATATTTTGAGCACAGGCCTATTGGGGGGATTTGTTTACAACATCTAGTTTAAAAAACACTAGGGCAGAAAGATTTACCGTTTTTAGATCAAAATCGTGGGAAACCTTTATGTTAACCCTTTAACTCCCTGCTTAACTGTTTGGCAGGAATATCTAATTTGTTAAAAAAAAAACGTGATTGTTTCTGTCAGGGTTTTAGGATGCAGAAAAAACTACAAACAAAAGAACAGATATTTTCTTTGTGTGAGATTCAAAGGTTTAAGTATTTGAAATACTTGATACGTGTTTGTCGAACTTAATTTGATCTGTTTAAGTCCTTTTTAATTGCTTTTTATTTACAAACATTTTCTAATTGATTTTGTCCCAAATATTTGTTCATTTTTACGTCATCGCATAATCACCTGTTCACTTTTAACTTTTCAGTCTAGCACCAAGAAAATATCTGGGGTTTTTTTTGGTTTGTTTGTTGTTTTCTCTGTTCCCTGAAGTGGGAATCAAAAAATGATTTAATTTCTTTTGTTTTTTAACACATGAAATATCCTGGAATTTATTGATGCCCTCTGCCAAACAGTTAAGCTGGTAGTTAAAGGGTTAAAGTCCACACATGCAGCTCGCTTTGGTTAATTCAGGATGTTCTGGAATATTCTGTTGATCTGTCCCTCTCCTCTGTGTTCTTAATTTTGTGGACACACCACCTGCTCATTCCCATCCTTATTTATTTTGTTTTCGAACAGTGATTCCCAAACTTGGGTCCTCGCACAGTAATGTGAGAAGTAAATGTTTGGTATATTTATTTTTCTAACGAGAAGTGGCGTTGTTTACTGAAAGATTCATTGGTAAATGAAATTCACTTTTATTTTTATTTTCAATTTTAATTCGTTTTTTTATTAATTATTATCAATTTATCATGTTAGCTCTGCATGAATGTTTGTCATTTTATAAGAATAATAATAATAGTAGGTTAAATAATACATTTCGTTTTGTATTGCACTTACATTTTCACAATCTCAAAGTGCTACAGAGTAAGATTAAAACAATTAAAATCAATTTATGAAAATTGAGATAAATAGATTCTTCAAAGAATGGAGAGTCCATTAAAGGAAATTAACAAAATGCTTTTTTAAATAAATAGGTTTCGATAGGTATGGCTCTGTGATTGGCTGGCTACTGGTATAAATGATAGAATATAGATTATAAATAATGGATGAATGGATGTTTTTATGTTTTTAAATGAAACCTGATATTTACCCCCATAACCATGAGATCTTGTTAACATACTTCGAGTACTTTGAAAGTGAAACTGGTTTGTAATCATAGCAGGGCGTACCTAACCTGATTTAAGGCAGCAAAAAAAATAACACTGACAGTTTACGAGGTCACGCTCCACAAACTGGGTCACTGACACACTGAACTGTGAGCTGAATGTATTGATAGTTAGTTTGATAGATCTCATGGTGTTGTTGTCCAAGGATCCACATGGTTAATTTTGACTGGTCAGATTTAGACCACAGTCAACTCAACACGTGCTTGTTTGTCTGTTGACATTTGTGAGCAAGATAACCCAAATAGTTCTCATTTAACCCTTTAACTTCCTCATAAAAATAGCCAGGAAAAATGTCTTTTTTTTGACATATTGGGGAACTAATGCAACATTTTTATGAGTATTTACAAACCATTAACCACTGCCAAATGGTTATAGTGGAAGTTTGGAGTCAAAGAAGTGTTTTTTGATTTGATTTATTTTGGGTCTATTCTTCGTAGCTATCTTTGTAGTCATTCTTCCTGGGGTCCACATTCTTCTTGGGTTTTAGTTGTAAAAGTGAAAATTTATCCAAAATCAGATAAAATGTCATTTTTTAAAAATGCTTATAACTTTATGGATGTCATATTCAAGTCATATAAGCCATTTTTTCTTTTCCTGACCATTTTTTATAACAGTATGTTTACTTAAATTGAAATTCCCCTCTTTGATAAGACATAATGCTTTTTTCTTATGTTCAACCCCAACTAAATAGATGGCCTAATCAGGTTTAAGAACTTTGAAGTATTTATGAATAAGACAAAGTTATGCCAAGTTTGGTCTACCAAGTGGTCGAGCTGGCTGTTAAAGGGTTAAGAAGTGAATGGGAATGTTGGTCCTGCTTTAAGGGTGAGGCGGTTCAGTATTGTTGTTCATCTAAGATAAGATATTCCTTTATTAGTCCCCCAATGTTGGGCAAGTTGCTTAAAAAATGTAATGCATTATTTATTACCTGTTTCTGTCATTTCAAAGTAATTAGTTGCATTGTAATATTACTGTATTTGAAATGTAAGGCATTACACTGTTATCACGTTACTTTGAAGTTACTCTGGTCAAAATAACAGGAAATATGGATTTGTCATTGTAAATGTAGCTCATTACGTTCAAAAAGCTCATTACACATCCAGTGAAGGTGATGTGGTGGCTATCAGACTGAGTTCAGCTTAAGGCTTAAAACAGTAGAATATAATAGCCACATTGATGCTCATGACACAATATAAGAAACGATCTTAACAAAACATAAAAAAGTAAAATTCTGGTCAATTGCGTTAGAGATGCTGTAACTTTAGGCCTAGCGAAGGACTTTTCTCCTCTGCTTTCTCACGGAGTATTTGACAAATTTTTATTCAAACAAACAAAAAAACTGTTCTTTATTTCAGGTTAAATTAAAATGCATTGTAACTTGCATTATTGATATATTTGACAAGTAAAATATATATATTTTTTGTAATCAATCAGCCAAACTTTATTGCGTAGCACTTTTCATACAGGACTTTGTAATACAAAGTGCTTTACATGGGAAAGGAGATGAAATGAAATAACAATAAGTGAAATGAAAAGCAGAAAATTGCATAATTGCATGAAATGAAAACACAAGACCCTGCAACCCCCCCTCCAAACCACATTCAATACACACAGTCGCTTACTCAAACACACAAAGACATAAAAAGGAAATTCTGACAGACAGCAGAATTACAGGACTGAGGAAACGCTATCTTGACTTAAAAATGAGGAAACACAGGAGCTAAAACTAAAATAATAGTTAAAAATACTCAAGAAATACTAGAGGGTAAGATAAGTAAATACATAAATGAATAAGATAAAATAACAATATAAAATATAATTTAGATAAATGATATGGAAAAATGAGAGTGTAACATCAGATGCATAATAAAATCAGCTGAAATAGGATAACAAAAGGAAAAGCATTTAATAAAGAATACATTTCCAAATAAAAAAGCAGAACTGAAATGTGGAATTAAACAGAACAAAAGGGTTAAAATAAGTTAAAATACAATGTAAAACAATAATAAATAGAACCAGCTAAAAGCCAGATTAAAATGCCTTATAATGCCTTACATTACTATGTTACAGTAAAAAGAAATGCATTAATCACATTACTTAGGTAGTGAAATATCCTAAATATACTGTAGTTATGTACATGAGGAACAATGTGAACACAGACAAGGACCCAGGGTTAATTATTTAACGGATTTGTGTGAGCAGGACTGTTACAGCCGCCGCCAGGCATTGTGTGTAATTCGCTTTAGTTTAGCCTTTTGGACTATTTATCTTTGTTACTGAATTTTCTACATTTATTGTAGTCCTTAGTATTTTTGTTTCAGTTGATAATATTTTATTTTTAGTAGTAATTCTTAGTTTGCCCTTTTTGACCTCATTTTGTTATTCTTGCTTCCTTTGCTTTGAAAATAAATAACTTTAATGTAAACAAATTAAACTGGTTGGTTTATGTTGCTTCCCTTTTCCCTATTGAGCCAGGGTTGTAACATAATTGGGGGCTTATCCGGGATCGGACAGTTTTTCACATTTTCACTGACGTCAAAGTGTTTTTATGTGCATCGTACCCTTGGCAAGTAGCTGCTGTCCAAGACAAATTTACTGCAAGGGACAATTAAGTTAATTGGTCTGTCTATCTATGTATGCCAATGGGTAGAAAGATCAGATCTGTATAAGCTCAGGTCTACTTTCTATTTTAGCTTTCGAAGATCAAACGTTACAGGATACTGGGCGTCATTAATTTCAAGAACTTCTTTAAACCAGGGATGTTCCACCTGTGGTTTGCTGTAAGGCCTGAAAGTAACAGAAATTTTTGCCCACATTAGAAGTTAAAGCTTGAGCTTGATTCATGAAAATAACTTTAAAAGAAGTTAATTTAATAGCAGCACGAACAACCCTTATTATCTTTGCTGTCTTTTCTGCCACAAGATCTGATGTCCAAAAATAGGATAAAGATTCAAACTTATTGTCATTAAATGAAGAAGATGACTCAGTAGTATGTTGTTGGGGGAGATATTCAGTTAGAAATGTCCTCCACAGAGGACAAAATTGAACGACTTGTCGTCAGGAGTTACGAGGCATTGTGAACAGATCTATCATTCACTGTACAGACGGACATATTGTGTGGAAAAGCATGGATATAGATTGTTTATATATAGACGTACATTTATTATATGGAGTGAAAAATGAATGAAGTACTAACCAGCCTCAAGCATTAAGACTATTAAAATGTACAACTGTGTGCAGTTTGCTCTTGTTTTGGGTTGGCAGATCAACTTTTCTCATTTTGATCTGCAGCTTTTCTCATTGTAAAGTTGGAATGTAGGTTGTTTTTTGTGTTCAGGTGTTATTAAGCATATTTGAACCTAGATTGCTGTCTTTTGGCTTTGCACAGATGTCCTCTCTGACTTGATGAAGGACTGATTAAATTTGAGGAAAGTTCACAGTAGGGATACTCGATTTTATCGGTCTTGATATCCATATTGGATGATATCAGCCTAAAAGGTTAAGTATTGCCCAATATTTAAATCTTTGCATATATTTACAGCTGATATATCAGCTCCAAATATCAGCTGGAATATCACCAAATTACACAAATGAATAATATTGATGCACATTCTCATCACTGCATGGGCAAATTTAAATATCAACGGTTTCTTTTGCAACAGTTAAATGCTGTTTTTCTTGTTTTTATATCTGTTCCTCACAAAAACACACTGTAACACTTGACCAGAAATATCAGTAATCGGAACTGGAATCTGTGATAGTGGATTTAAAAATATTGCCATGTTGGATATCGACAAAAATCCAATGTTGTGCATCCTTAGTTCAGAGCTCAGGTGATTTTTTTTTAGTCTCTGGAAAAGCAACTTAATGTCACATTTATCACAGTTAAAGATCAAGTTCAGCTGAAATTACTGCAAGAAGGAGATAAAACAAGAAAACTGGAGTTTGAGAAACACAAAAGCAATTTAATTTGCCTGAGAACATGTGCTGGAAAGAAAGTGAAAGTGAAGTTATTTTATATTAAAAATCCCCTCATTTGTCTGATCTCTACCAGCCTTCATTTTCATTCCTTCATGTCTGAACATCCACTGAAACCGTGACTCTGGGCTGTTCCTCGCCGCCGTGTGAGTCTGTAACCTGTTCACCCGGTTCACTGGAATTACCCCGGAGGAGGAAAGCGCTTGCTCAATTCAGACCCATTCAAGAAAAGACACCAGATAAATACATTAATGTAAAAAAAACTTGATTTTGGGGTCTTTGTTGGCTTTCTGGTCACCTGTGGAGGTTTGATCAGGTGTTTAATGTCACTTTGTTGATTTCAAAGCTATAACTCTCTACAATATTAATAATTAAACTTCATTTTATTTCATTTTCTGTAAACGAACTGTCCATAGACTTAAGTGACTCTGTTTCCCGCCCTGCCCCCCCTCCCCTGTCGTCATGGGTACCTGGACCTCTTGCTTCATTCACTGAAGGTAGAGACGTGAGGAGGCTACAACAGGTTTATCCACCCAGCGGTCAAATCAACGAAGCAGGGTGGAGTTTAGTGATTGACAGGCCCAGGCACAGCCTCGCTTTGTTTACATGAACCCCCCTTAACTCAGTTTTTACCCACAATCCACTGCTCCAGACCTGTGGACTGCTGAAACTGTCATTTTTATATCTGTATTTAAGTGAATATTTCTGTAGGTTAAAGTATCCACTTCGGGTAACTACCAGCTCAACTGTTTTTCAGAGGTCATCAATAAATTCAGGGATATTTAATGTTTTAAAAATTAAAACAAATCAGTTGATTGATTGATTGATTGATCAGATTTATTTATTTGATAGGGACGATGCAGTTTAACAAAGTTCCATCACTGAGCATGAATCTGATGAGCTGCACAGAGAGTTTATAGCAAATGCTAATTTTCAACTCTTGTCCCAAATTGGGCCTTTAAATATACAAGTCAGAAAATAAACAATTTGTAACAGCATAAAATAACAAAAAAGTTTACAAAAAAACAATCAAAAACATGTTCACATAAAAACAACTAATAATACAAACCAGTTCCAAATAATTAAAAAAAAACATGGCAAACTAAGACTGATCACAGCTCTTGTTTGCTCTTCACACTTGACCTTTGTAGAGAAGGTTTTAAATCTGTGGTTAATTTGATTTTGGTTGTCATGAATTCCATAGTTTAGAGCCTTTAAATGCAAAAGTTTGTCCAATTGTTGACACATGTTCCATTCACCTTGCTTCTTGTTACTCTGCTGCTGTTCTGTCTTTGAATAAATTTGGATGAGGGTTCAGGGACAATATTATTAATACATTTAAAAACTAATGTAAGGAAAGAAAACTGCATGAAGCTTTCAAAGCTCAATAGGTTGTATTTTTTCAAAATGTGGCAGTGGTGCCAAAGGGTGTTTTTTTTTATCCATAACTTTTAGGGCTTTATTATACAAGGATGACAGACTTTTGATTGTTGAAGGTGAACCCTGGGCCCAAACTGTCATACAGTACGAGAAATGATCATAGAGTGCATAAATATCTGAGCTGCCTGAGTTGGTATGTACTGTCTTATTAATTTAAAACAGCTCAGGTTGCTTTTTACTGATTTAGAGATTTTCTTCACATGTTTTTCAAACCTGAGCTGTGGATCTAAAATGACTCCCAAGAATTTGAATTCATCTACTTCTTGTATTTCTTGAGCCTTTTTCTTCACACACAATCTTTCAAGTTGGCACCGATTCCTTATGGAGAAGCACATTGACACTGTCTTATTTGGGTTCAAAACAAGATGATTGAGCTCCAGCCACTGTTAGGGCTTTTTCACACTAACCACATTTAGTGCGCACCAAAGAAGTTTTGGGCCAGGGTTTGGTACGTTAGTGTCAATGTGAATGCAACCACCGCACTTTGGTGCGCACCAAATCAGCCGGTCCGAGACCTCCATGAAGGGGTGGTCTCGATCCGCTCTATCTCCCGACATTTGGTACGGTTTCAGTGGTGTGAAACAAAGTGGTCCGAACCGATCTACATTTGATGCATTACTTCCTGTTAATCCAACGGTTGAATCTTTTGCTTACTCAATTTGTCGATTTGTTTGTTCTGGTTGAGGATTACGATGATTTACGAGGGTCCAGAAGGTCGCTGATGCCGTCTCAAACACGAATAAAAAAAACACATTTGAAGGAAAATGTAGAAGAGAGCGAAAAGTAAGCATTGGTTGTCTGGTGTAGGAAATGGTTACCATGGTAGCCTCTTCTTTGTTCTCCTCCATAGCAGGTTTGGTAACCAGTTACGTGCATATCGCCCCCTGCTGTTTCAAACTGCGTAAATACTCAAGTGGGTCTGGGCATGGTTCGATATTTCCAGTGTGAATGCAAGCCAGCCGGGGAGGGGGAGGGGGGCGAACCCATGGCGAACTGCGCCGCAACACGGTTCGAAACAAGTGGACCTCATGTGAAAAAGCCCTTAGACTCCATACATATGGTCAGTCAAGATTTCTGCTGCCTTGCTAGGTGACTTAGCAGGAGCATATATGACTGCATCATCAGCATAAAGCTGGATACCATTGTCTGGGCACATTTTGGGTATATCATTTATAAAAAGACTAATGCTGCGTTCACACTGCAAGCGACCCAGCTACCAAAATCACGTCGCCCACTGACGTAATGTCGCGTGTCCATAAATACCTCATTTTGGTCACTGTTGCCATCGGCCGTTGCTCGGTGACGTCACGTCCGCTCGAGTTTCACTGCGATCATATCATATATCACATAATGGGATGTATAAGCGGACATTATTCCAGCTGTATCCTTTTCATTCACTTATCAACCACAAAACACTGCAGCAGCATTATCTGTGAGTTTACCGCGGTCCGTCTAGGCGGAACTAATGTCCTCACTGACATTAGTTCGGCCTAGACGGAACTCATCCGCCCTGTCATCCCGGATAAATAACTATCTGTCTAGGGTACCGTCACACGTACACACACCGCTGATTGGCTGATGCTGCACAGCCACACACGACATCGCCTGAATAGATCAACTTTTTTTTAACTTTGACATCGCGCGATGAGTGAAGTGATCGTCTTGTACTCAGCTGTCGCATCTTGGGAGGGTTAGCCCCGCCCCATCGTGGCTGTACATTGACTTTGAATGGAGACTGATCGCCGAGGTAGTACAGGTAGCGTCCGGTGTGAACGCACCTTAAAAAGCAGAGGGCCAAGAATTGACCCTTGAGGGATTCCCATTGTGTTTTAAAAAGGATGAAGTTTGTTCATCAACTTTTACACACTGTTCTCTACTTAGGGTGATATTATTCTATCAACATTTCAGATAGCAGAGAAAACTAAACACAAACCAAACACTAGGTATTTTCTTGGTGTGGGATTTGAAGGTTTAAACAGTTAACATTTGATAACAGATAGCATTTTTGATTGTTATTTTATGTACAAACATTTCTGCCTTGACCCTTTAATTTACACAAAAAGAAAATACCAGGTTTTCATTGCAGTTTTCTCTGTTTTCCTGAAATGTAAACAGAATCAGAATGATTTGGTCATATTTTTAAAACATATAATATATCTGAATCTATTGATGATCCCTGCCAAACATTTGAGCTGGTAGTTAAAGGGCTAACAATTTTCCTGGCAGATATTTTGATTTCAATTCGATTCACACATTATTCATCATCTAATATTGATGATAAATATGTTTTTATTATTCAAGAGATACTTCAACTTATACTCCTTAACAGAGGCTTTGTGTTGTTGACATGCTCACCAGCACTTTCTTACATGCAAATCGCTGTAAATTTGTAAAATTTTATCTGGGAAATTGTTGAAACAACAGATCCTGGGTCGGTCAGGAGCACTACAAAAAATTGCTGCTTTGGCGATCACATGATGGCGTTGTCGACAATTGGGATTTTGATGCTGAAATGATAAATTGTTCAGCCCTAATGCACGAAAGAGGATTTTAAAAAGATGACTGCAGCTCTTTTTTCTTGCTATTTCAAAGTTTTCGTTGTATATTTTGTCAAGTTTCCTTGACAAAAATGCATTTTTTTATTTATTTATTTATTTTTTTTAATAAACTTATGGGCCGTATTGAGAGGTCCTGACTCTGGACTTTGTTTCCTTTAAAAGAGTTTTAAATCATTTTAAACAATCGCCAAAATTTTATCTTCAACACTGAGACAAATCTGATTTAATATTTATTCTAGCTTTTCTTGTTTTAAACATAAGCACAACTCTAAATCATATTTTTCTTACTTTAAAAATGTTTGCATAAAAAGCAGGAAGAGTATTTTTGTACTGCACAAAATTCCCTCCAGTGTTTTAGAATTATGACTGGATTTTGTGTGTTAAAACCTAAATGTTTTTAAGTTGTTTTATAATATATTATTAAATCTACAGTATTGTGCCATCAGCTTTCCAAATGTTACTGATCCTGCGGATCATTAAATTGACTGATATTTTTCCAGTAAAATGACTTTTTGATCATTTTCCTGCCTCAGCTGTGATAAATCTGTGACTGAAGCTGGTTGTTTGATCCAAGTTTGAACCATGTTGTAGTTTTTCTCGTCCTGATGTTGTCTGAGGTCTATTTCTGCTCCTGGATCTGCTCTTTAAAAGTCTCCGGTGTCTCCAAACAGAGAGTAATGGTGAGAAAAGCTGGACTCTCAACCGTCTGCTGCTGTTTTATTGTTCAGAGGAGCCGTAAGGACAGAGCGGGGCGGCGTGTCGAGTTTCACTTTTTTGTTGTTGAACAGAAAAAAGCCAGAGAGCGGCTTTTGTTCAGCCTGGATCCTGAGAGCAGAGAGAGGAGGAGGGTTACGGAGGATTTCAAATGTGAGGAGGTGTGACTGTTCTCAGGTGAGCAGATGAATCTCAGGTGGTGTTTTCACAACTCTGTTTTCAGCCTGAAACGGAGAGTGTTTATTTGTGTTTCGATTCCTGTTTACATGAAAATGAAGTGCCTGAATCCACAACCTTTTGAAACCAGGGTCCAGAGTGGAAAGTTATGAAAACAGATTTGTTTCGGCTCCACGTAGAAGAGAGTCAGAGCGTTTCAGGGTGAAATGCTGGCATCACCACATGTGCAGTTTTGTTTCACGTTAAAGCTGCGCGTGCATTGCCTTGCACAGCAGACGTACATGCCAGATTCTGAAATCATGCATCTCTGTCTTGTCAGCCTTCATCGTCCAACAATTTCACTCGATTGAATGCTTAATGGCCCAATCAGAGAAGAGAGGCGGGAGCAGCAGGCATGACGACAACAGGAAGTGACATAACAGGAAGTGAAGTCACTTCCTGTTGTACAAATAATGGCGGCTAATGTCGGTTAGCTTGTGGTCATCATGGTTACTCAGTTATATTTGGCGAATTATATTCTCATAAGTTTACTTCATAGGGATTGTCTTTGAAGAGGTTCATGTCACAGAAGTGTTGAATGATACACCTGTGTGGTATAATTTAATGTGAAACGATAGTCTTAACGGAGTTAAGTTATCAGCGAATGGCCGTTAGCCGTAGTGGCTAGCCTGTCAGCCGCTAACAACAGTTAGCCGCTACGGCTAATGGCCGTTATGTTTAGCCGCCACATATGCTATGTCATAGCAGAGCTGCTTGATATGGTTTGGTCTGTGATGAGTGTGATGAGCCAAACGATCATCCAATCACAAGCTGCTGTTGATTTAGAAGGTTCTGCCCCTGAAAGCATTTTCGCAGGACTCCTTCCCAGATGGATTAGTGAAATATTTCCAATATAGAACTGTCCATCTGGCATGTCAGTTAGCGCGTGCATACCAGGAACAACAACAGCTTTAGCGTCTACAGAGTGACTTGTGTGCTGCTTACCGTGCTCAGTTTGTTATCCAGACAAAACTATCCAGACAGATGTGTCTTGGTGCGTCCACTCCCCATTGTTGTTTGTAAAAAGCTTTTCTTCTTTGTACTATGTGTAGTGTAGCAGCGCTGTTTCTCTGCAAACCAGGTGACAGTGTCTCCGTGTAGGCAGGACCTTACTGATGAGGAAATACTCCTCCTGGAGCGATGATTCTGTTTGAGAAGACTCCTTAATTCAAATAAAAGGTGATCAAACTGGGCTGATGCAGTCAAGGGAAGCTTAAGGTGTCTTCTTCACTTGGCTCGTCTTTACTTGGTTGTTTTGGTTTTCCATCAGCAATACACCTTATTGCTCCAGCTGGGCTCCAAGCGAGCTGAGTCAAGACCTAACGTGATTTAACGCTAAGTGTTGGTGGCATCAACCAAGATATGAAATACCTCCTGTTGTTCGCGAAGGGATAGGGATGGGAATTGATAAGATTTCATCAGTACCAATGCTGTTAACGATCCTGCTAATCGATCCAATTCTTTAACGATTCCCTTATCGATTCCAGCAAATTTTGCATGCGGGCAAATGGTCTGAATTTCAGTGGCAACAATGCCAAACATACATCACAGTATAGATATCTGCTTCTGCAAATTGCTGGTGTTTCCACTCACTTAAGGTTGTGCAGTAGGTGTAATTTAAATTAAGCCACAATTCTGACGCTTCTGAACCCTGTCAATTGAATGGAATTGATAAGGGAATTGATTAGCAAAAAGATTAATGATAGCGATTCTTTGATGGAGCTGTTAATGATTCTCAACTGGAATTGGTTTTCGATTCCCATCCCTACTAAGGGATGCTGCATGACTTACAATACTTTCCTCTGATTAACAGCATGTTGTTTTGTTGCTTGTGATGTCTTTGGAACAAAACACTTATTAATTCCAAATTAAAATAAAACCATTAAATACAAAAATAAACTGGAAAAGCACTCGGAGAGCACAGACCTCCACCAGCACCACAGTCCTCACCCATATTGTGATTTTCACCATAAATATTAGTCCTACCTTTATTTCATCTAAATATTTAGATTCTTTGACCATGAAAACATACCATTAGCAATTGGATTCATAATGATATCTTTTTTAGTTCAATAGTTATTCATGAAAATCACATTTTTTGTCATGGCGGTTTTCTTCTGGATCGAGCTCCAAAGTTTTTGAAGATACAACAAATCTGATTGAACACTCCAGATTCCACAGTAACTTTGAAATATGATGGTGTTTGTTGCAAGTCTATGCCTTTATTTGTTTCCTTGCTGTAACAAAAATTCCAACAATATCTAAATTTTTCTTGTTCTGGATCAGAGAATCCAGAATTTTACCGGGATCCAGATCAGTCTTTGATATCTTGAAGAACCTGTCAGAAAATTGTCCTGTACTTTTTTTGCCAAATGCCCTGATATTTTTGGTGGAGTAATATGCACAAATGGCTAAAATGTTCCTATCTTGCAATGTTAAAGAATGTTTCAAAAAAAATACTGAATGCAGACGGTGATCCGGATCACTCCCAAAATCTAATCATTTGTTCCTTGTCCTTATCTGAACATTTCTGGAAAATTTCATTTAAATCCGTTCATAACTTTTTGAGTTATTTTGATAAAAGAGAAAACAAACACACAAACTAATATGCAAAATCTTAAAGGAACCATCTATCAACTTCTTTATGAAGGATAAAATAAGTAAAAGTGGGACTATGACTGAGTAAGTCATGCACAAAGAGTTCCCCCCTGGGTCAGCGTACTCCCCTCTCCCCAATGATACTCCTCTGATAAAACCCCTGGATGGGCCTGTTTTTATCATCATTATAAACCTTCTCTCAATCCAATTAGTCAGACATAACGAGTCTCTTACTGATGTCTTAATTGGCACAAGTTTGATGAGGCTGCAGCACAAATAAATCCTGTTTTGTACATTTTTGAGTTATGTCGCCAACAGAGAAACAAACAGGTGCTGGCAATGACACAACCTCCTTGGCGAAAGTAATAAATGCCTCCAACATTATTTTTTACATACACAAAACATGCTGATAAGATGATAGTCATGACGTATACTAGGTTACCCATCCCTACCCCCCACCATCACCCTTCAGGGGGCAAATAATAGTTTACATTCAGAACTGTAGTAAGATATAGTCCACCAAAATAAATATATACAAACACTGATTTAGCAAATCAATGTGCAATTTGAAAAATGTCTCAGGGGTGTAATTGTAAACTGCAGAGTGAACTGGGCTAAAAGTCTGATAGAGAGACGTTTATAATAAATGAAGAAAGTGCCCTACAGTCACAAAGACACTTTAGTTTGATTTAACATGATTCAGTTTCTGGGGTTCGGTGTTGACAGATGATCTTAAACTCTGTGACTCTGCTCTTTACTCCGCATCCTTAAAAATGTAAACATGAGTGGAACCGCCTCCCTGTGTTCTGATCTCTAATTTAAATTCAGAGTATAAATAGATCATGTGAAAATTACAGAGAGCAAACAGAGCAGAGTATTGTTGGCATCGCCCACATCAGGCCGAGCATATCTGCGAGAGGCAGACGTCCTGGTCCAGAGACACGAGGACACAAACATAGAAGATCTGCTTCACTGATGGTTTCTGTTTTTGTTTGGACTTCAGTTGCCTGTTGAAGCAGCTTCATGTGAAGTTTAAACTGAAACCCTCCAGAGAAACTTGATAAAATTGTGATTAAGTTTTATCTTTAGCCTCCTGAGCTGTAACACTCAACTGTGAGGGACGCAGAGACAGGAGTGATGCAAATGAAAGGTAAACAGCTGAATAAGTCTGTCCATTTGATTGGCTAAACTGTCTTAAAGGGATACACAAATTTTGTTTTTCATGTTTCTTCTTACTTCTGAGTTAGAGACAAGCAGATAGACTCCATTATTTCAACTGTGTGTGCAGTAACAAGGAAGAGACAGGCAGAGCTCACCCACCGCTAATTAGCTCAGCTCAAACACCGGAAATCAATGGGTAGTGTTGGCCTGCCTCTGCCTACAGTCATCAGATAAACTTTTCAACAACTCTAAACAGTCCCGTGTGCTTGTTGTGACTCGTTTTTTCCACTGTGTCACGTTATGTTATCTATTTTTGGACTATGATTATGACTTTATGTAATTTTTAAAAGAAGTGCATATTAAAGGGACTGTGAGGAGTTTCTAAGTAATTACAAAAAAGTCTCACTTTTAGATATATGCCTGATGGAAATACACACTTTAAGATGAGTTTTATAACATCTAAATAGGTTATCTATAAATGCTATTCCTTAGCCTTCTGGTCAGGTCGGACAGGGCTGGACTGGCCTGGATACTCAACTTCTGGAACAAGACAATTAAAACCAGAGCAAATTTATATTATTCAGACACGTCTTAGAGCACCGGGCTGTAAGTAGCGATATATAGCCGGCTACAACTACGATAATACGTTTTCCAAAAATTGCTTGTTGTCACACATCAAAAACTACCGCTACGTAACTAGAAAGAGATACATTACCTCGTAGCTTTGCATCTTGTAAGTTGTTGAAAAAAGAAGTTGTAAAGCAATGCAGAGTTCTGAGGAAGGTCCGAGTTGCATTTATCACAACAAACACACGCTTTGGCGCGTTCCAGTTGTAGTCAGAAGTAGGGGTTCAGAGTAGGAAACTGCAACTGGAACGACCCCCGAAGTCAGAATTTCGTTCTGGGAACTCGGTGAAACCTCGCCACCCCCGAGTTGACAAACAAAGATGGATGCCCCCAGTGTGAACAGTTATTTAGCTCCTGTAATAATCAATTTATTTGCACTTCTGACTGGGGTGTTTCGCTCTAGATCAGCTGTGTACATAGTATTGTTAGAATTCTATTTACAAAAATGCTGCCATAGTGATAATCACATTCTTCATGTGACATTTGTCAACAACAACTCAGGGCGTGCTAACAACAGCTAACAATAGCCTGGTAGATTGGCATGTTTTTTTCCAACTTCAACTGGAACGCCGATAAGTCGGAGATGATGTCACTCCCAGTTCCGAGGTTACTGGAACGCAGCATTACGACAGTCGCCGCATGTGCTCATGGGTAGCAGAGTCTTCATGTCGCCGTTAATAGATTCTCCTCATAGCACCTTTAATCTTATCTGTAGATTGCATGCACAAACAACCACGGACATGCTTTGTTTCGTTGACCTACTTTTGCTTTTGTTGGCCTACAGGTCTTTAGGTCTTTTAACTGTTCTCATTGTTTCAATATTACCGCCCTGAAACAGCCTGAAGACCTGAGAGCAGCTCCTACTGTTCATATTTTTAAAAGTAAACTCAAGATAAACCTTTTTAATCTGTCTTTCAGCTTTATTCTGTTCTACTCTTATCATCATGTGGGTTTTACTCTATTTTAGTTTCAGAGTAACTATTTTATGTTTAACTACTTTTTAAACACTTTTTTGCTTTATTGTTTGGTTTTAAAACAGTTTTATCTTCATGAACTTTTAGCATTTTATTACCTTTGTCATATCTTATCATGGATTTATTTACTTATTTGGTCAGTTTCGTCTTAGCTCCTGTGTTTTCTTATTTTCAACTCAAGATCATTTTTTTCAGTCCCATCATTTATCCACTGACTCTTATCTGTTTGTTTATTTTAAGGTTACAATTTATTTTTGAAAAGTGCTGTAGAAATAAAGTTTGATTGACTGATACTTACAATTAGATAAACAAATGTGGTAAAAAAAAAAAAGAGTCACAACAAGTTGCTGAAGAGTTTATCTGATGACTGTAGGAAGAGGCAGGCTAACACTACCCATTGACTCCCAGTGTTTATGCTAAGCTATTTAGCGGTGGGCGAGCTCTGCCCGTCTCTTCCTTGTTACTGCAGCACAGTTGAAATAATGGAGTTTAACTGCTTGTCATGGACTCTGGAGTGAGACAAAAAACAAAAACAAAAAAAATGTTGTGCCCTTTAACAGCACATAAAACAGATTGAGCCTCTCTCTCCTCATCTTGATTGATCGTGGATCTTTATTCCAAACAAACAGGATTTTTTTGTGCTGCAGCTTCAGCCAATTTGTGCCAATTAAGACATCAGTAAGAGACTCGTTAAGTCCGACTAATTGGATTAAGAGAAGGTTTATAATTATAAGAACAGGCCCGTCCAGGGGTTTTATCGGAGGAGCATTATTGGGGAGAGGAGAGCACGCTGACCCAGGGGGGAGAGGAGCTCTGTGTGCATGACTTACTCATTCATAGTCCCTCTTTTACCTATTTTATCCTTCATAAGGAAGTTGATAGAGGGTTGCTTTAAAGGAGACATATCATGCTGATGCATGATTTAATACTTAAATATAATATAATAAATTTGAAAACAAGACCTTACACCCCCTTAATTTTCAAAAAATTAGATATTGTATTTTTTCTGATATCCTAGAACGAGATTTGATGCCTCTGAAAATAGGTCATTGCGAGATGTCCGCGAGATTTCAAACGTCGTGACATCACGAGGTACCTTTCTTTTCATTGGAGTAATCTGATAAAACACTTCCTCCTCTGTGATGTCCGTTAGCCTCAAACCGTCACCGAGGAACACATCCAGCAGCAGGGGTATAAAGCTCCCTCACTCACTCATCCACATTATCAGCTCTGGCCTGTAGGGGGACTCAATACGCGGTCGCTGCTTTGAGCCTGCCGGAAAATACAGTAGAGGAAGAAGGACAGGCTGGCTCTACCCCCGATAGAACCGACCAATCAGAGCACAAAGGGCTGTGACGTTGCGAGGTAACTTTAGGTCATCGTTGAGACCAAGCGTTTCAACAAGCGCTTCAGAATGGCCTAAAATGAGGATATTGAGAACACTATTGTGGGGCAATGAAGGAACTAAATGACTTGTACTGAGGGCAGAAATGCTTTACAGGCATCCTAGTCTGGCATAGTGAAAAGGAGAAACAAGCATGATATGTCCCCTTTAAGATTCCGCATGTTAGTTACTCTGTTAGTATTTTTTGGTGTGTTTGTTTGTTTGTTTCTCTGTTAGCAACATAACTCCAAAAGTTATGGACAGATTTTGATTAAATTTTCAGGAAATGTCCGGATTGGGACAAGAAACTAATGATTAGATTTTGGGAGCGCCATGATAAAAATGCGATTTTCGTGAATAACTACTGAACTGAAATAAAATACATTATGAATCCAATTGCTAATGGTATGTTTTCATGGTCAGTGAATCTAAATATTTCGCTGAAATAAAGGTAGGACTAATATTTATGGTGAAAATCACAATATGGCTGAGGACTGTGGTGCTGGCAGAGGTCTGCGCTCTCTAACTGAATTTTTTATCTACTTCAATGTGCTTTTTAGATATTCCTGCTACTGTACTGTGTATAAGAGCAACTGAAACAACAAAATTTCCCCTTGGAGATTTTATAAAGTGTTTCTGATTCTGATCACCTTTCCTCTCTGAACTTCAGCAGGTTGTCTCGTCATGTCTTAATACCTAAAGGCAACACATTTCTGCCATGTGATTGGCAGGGTTCCAGTTTGATGCAGTTAAAATTGGGAACAGTTTTTCTGAAGATGTGAGACGGAATCAAATTTAGGCTCATTTAACTGTGCATATGACTGAAAGGATCTTATCATTTTGTTCATTTTGTAGTAATTATTTTTATTTTCATTGTGATTTATTCAATTTTCTTGTTATATGAAGCACTTTGAATTACCTTCTGTGCCTTTATTAGCTATTTGCATCAGCAGCAGTTGATCAGGTGAGCTCAGATGAGTGTATATTTTATTTTTTTATTTGATTGAGTAGACTTTGAGGCTGATGGAGACAGCGGTTGCTTTTACAGAAACAGACTTCAGGAGGATTAACCCTGTCAGTGACGGAGAGGCGGAGCGAAACATAAACCAGATCAGAACAAATCAAACAGAAAGATTATTTCTGTGTTATCCTCTCAGACAAACAGACGTATTAAAAAAACACATTATGGTAGAAAGAGTAAATCTTCTGTGCTTAGTCCAAACCGAGAAAAGGCTCCTGATAAAGCAGAGAAATCAAGTCCTGCCTTTAATCTCGCAGCTCCACACCACTTTCTGCTTTTCTTGGCTTCCTGGATGTTTTTGTAATAATGTGTGTAAATCTAAAACCTGTCACAGTCAAACTGAGAACGGCGTTGCCAGATTTTGCGACTGAAACAAGCAACCAGGTCATTTGATCCAGTTTGCACTACTTTGTGTACTGTGCACCAATTGTGTATATATTTATTTATTTTATTTTTTTTGCACAGGTGTGTATTTCAAACAGAATAGAATAGAGTAAACATTTATTCGTCCTACACGGGGGAGTTTGCAGTGTTACAGCAACAAAGGGGACAATGTAACTACAATAAAAAATAGACTTAAGTATAAAAATAGCAGAATGTATATTACTCTACCAATGTACAAAATTGAAAAGCAAATCCTACATATAGGTATATTTTTTTCTTCTTCTATTAAGTGTACATATTCTGTTTCTACTAGTTGCATATATATTTTATTCTGTTCAAATTAGATGTACATACATATGCAGTACGTACATATATTTTTCTATTTTTCTATTATGTTTGTGTTTACATTTGCTGCTGTTACTCTGTGAGCGACACCACCTGCTGAAACAAAAATCCCTTGTATGTTGTGAACGTATTTGGCCAATAAAGCTGATTCTGATATAATCAGGCCTAACAACAGGCAACCTCCAGCTATTTTTAATGTGTCATATTACTTTTTTAAAAAGAAGAATCTAGATTAAGCATGTTTGGATTTTCATCTACATTATATTTTAATTTCCCACTGGCATTTTTTTTTTTTAATGTATTTTTTGGGGGGGCATTTTGTGCCTTTATTGATAGGAGAGAGACAGTGGATAGGCTTGTGAAAGGGGGAGAGAGAGCAGGGAAAGACACTCTGCTAACAGGTCACAGGTGGGATTTGAACCTGGACCGGCAGAAGCAAGTACATGGGGTGCCTGGTTGTTAACCACTCCACCAAACCAGCACCCCTCCCGCTGCCATTTTTTCTCATTTTTTTAAAAATTTACTTTAACATCCTTTTGTTTGGAGGTGGATCATTCTTTTCTTTTTACAGAAGTGAAGAGAGGAGCTACTGATATTTATAACTCTCTTATCACTAAGCAGTCTAACCCTGATTTTTGTAACCCAACAGATAAAGTCAGGCTTTTATCAAAGTTAATGTTGATCCTCTACAGCTTTATTATGGAGGAAACGGTAACAGCTGCATTAGAAACACATTTATTTCTGGCCATATGTGTATGGCTTAGTGCTACCCTACTGTTGATTAAAGATTTTCAGTCCCAGATGTTTTGGAGGTCGCATCAGCATTTTTGAGGAGGTGATGAATAAAATAATCACAGAGAATTCTAATACATAATACTGGTTTCACAGATGTTTTAGAAACTAAACGATTTTGCTCATGTTATAAATTCGTCTGATTTTTATTTCAAAGGAGCTGGAGCTCCTCATGATGGAGGACTGTGCTGAGGACACAAGCATGCTCTTATCACTGAGAGCTGCTGTGTGATTGTGTAGCTGTGTGATTGTGTAGTGTTGTTGTGCCTGGTACGAGCAGACTCTTCAGACAGAGGAGTGGAAGGGTGCGTTTGTTTTCTACACCACAGACAGAAAGCAAAGGAGGGATGAAAAGGTTCCTATAATCATCTCCGACTGTCTGGATTTAACCCTGAAGAGATCCTTCGGACATTTTGTCCCATTCAGATTTTTTTCATTTATTTCGAAGCCATTGTGGTTGTGCTTAACGATCAAGTTTGCAAAAACTGACACATTTTTTCCTAATTACATAAAATGTCTGATTGTAACAACTGAAAATTACATTTATATCTATCCCAACAAAACCTTAATCATATCATCATAAAGATTTTATTTTGGACCAAAACCTGTCATTTTTGATTTTATATTTGTTTTTGTGTTTTTATTTTTCCCCAATCAAAGTTTGCCTCAAAACTTCACACTTTGTACTGTTCTATAGCGTGCCTGCATTAACATAAAATTGCATTAAAATCAATCATTGACCATCTCATAGCCAACTACTACTAATAATAACAATAAAACAATAATCAAATACTTTTTGATGATTTGATTGTAATATGTAATTTCTATTTTAACTATATATATATATATATATATATATATATATATATATGTGTATATATATATATATATGTATATATGTATATATATATATATATATATGTATATATATATGTATATATATATGTATGTATATATATGTATGTATATATATGTATGTATATATATGTATGTATATATATATATATGTATATATATATATATATATATATATATATATATATATATATATATATATATATATATATATATATATATATATATATATATATATATATATGTATATATATATGTATATATGTATATGTACAGCTTAGTTATGTAAACATACAAGTGTGAGTTTTCCTTATTCTAGTCAAACAACAAAAAATAGTGCATCAAAATTATACAATGTTAAAAATCCCCGAAATATAAAAAGTATTTCATACATATGTATTTAAAAGCTTGTTAAAGGAATCTGGCTATTTTTGTCTTTAGGGGCCACAAGTGTAAATATTTTTTAAATCTTTCAATATGAAAAAAAAGAAAAAAAAAGTCCAATTCATAAAAAATGTTGCTACCAATTTTCAACCCATAAAAACCTCATATACCTCATATAGCAGTTTTTGGGGAAACAATTTTTGTCATTATTTAGTATTAACTCGTATTATATTATTTTCCATATTCAAAGGGAAAACATTTTATTTATAGGTCTCAAACTGCTACAGATGTGATGAAGTGAAATTACATTCTTTTAATTTAATCTTAATCTTATTATGCTTCACTTTTGTTTCACTTTTTTCCTTTAGATAAACTTTAGTTTTTATTGTTTTATCTCCTGCTCATGTCAGTTTTCTTCTTCTTCTTCTTCTTCTTCTTCTTCTTCTTCTTCTTCTTCTTCTGCTTCTTGCCTTGTTGCACTTCTTCCTTCTAGATAAACTTCTGTAGCTTCTGTTTTTATCTGCTTCTGCTTCATTGCCAGTTTTCTTCTGCTTCTTGCTTCTTCTTCTTCTTCTGCTTCTTCTTCTTGCTTCTTCTGCTTTATAGCTTCTTGCTTCTTCTTCTCTTAGCTTCTGTCTTCTTAGCTTCTGCTTCTGCTTCTTAGCTATAGTGCCTTGCCTTGCTTCTTCTTCTTCTGCTTCTTCTTAGCTTCTGCTTCTTCTGCTTCGCTTCTTCTGCTTCTGTTTCTGCTTCTGCTTCTTCTGCTTTATTCTATTTTAGGCACACTGCTGCGGGTGTTATGGTGTAAAGAAGTCACCATGCTATGTGGTGTCCCCTATGGTTTGCTGTCACTTTTGTTTATTTTATTCTATTTTATACAAGCTGCAGGTTCCACAATGAAATTACATTCTTTTATTTTGGTTCTCTTGGCCTCATTTTACATTGCATGGTTCTTGTAATGTCTGGTTTCTTATTGCAAGACATGTTTTTCTGTAACAGTGCCTTGATTTAAACTGAACTTTTTTTCCTTTATTTTTTTTCCTTTATTGCTGAAGCTGTGGTTATTGTTGCATGTTCTGGTCTGTTTGTCAAAGGACTTTGTAAACTCTGTTTTTAAAAGTACTACAAATTAAACTATTATCATTATTATTATAAATTGCAGATTATAAATTGCAGTTTAAAGGCACAAAACAAAAGCAAAAGCATTAGACATGGAGGAATGCAGATGGTGCATTGAACAATCTCACAGTCTGAGGGAAGAAGCTGTTCTGCAGTCTGGTGGTGCAGCACAGACTTCTGTATCTTCTACCTGATGGCAGCTAGGCCTGTGTTCAAAATATCGATACAGCAAAATATCATCAGCACTCCTTAGGGGTACGTGTATCGATACAGATTCTACTGAATCAATAAAACCTCAGTGTTTTGACAGTTGTTGTGAATACACTTTGAGTAATGTTAACAATGACACAGCTCAAAGCAGAAGCTAAGCTACATGATGAAACATGTTTAAACTTTGCTCTACCATCTTTGAATTTAAGTTTCTTATGTTATAGGATCATTTAAAACTCATCCTTGTTCTTTTTCTTCTTGTAATAATACACAAAATTTGTCGAGAATTCCATTAAAAGAGTAGTGAATGTTCACAATTCACATGTAGCAGAATACATATGGTATCATGGGGTTCCTGGAAATACTCAGCCCTAATAGAGGCAGGGTGAACAGGCTGTGGTGGGTAGGGCTTGACAATTAATCGGATTTTGATCGTGATTTCAATTTTGCCTTCTGACAATCATAAAACCATTATAATCAAAGGAAAATGATTAATATGCCACACAGTGTGGAGTGACATGTATGCAAGTTCCTTGGCTTCATAAATCAATACTGAAGTTTTTAAATAAATGAATAACTGTGTATATTAATTGTTATTTCAATATCACTTAAAATAATCGGGATTCTTATTTTTATCATAATCGTCCAGCCCTAGTGGTGGGGTGGATGTGGTCCTCCAGTATCCTGTGGTAGATGTGTACCGATGATGTTGTGGTAGTTTTCATCACTCTTTTGCCAAGTCTTCCTTTCCTGGGCCATGCACATCTCATACCAGTCAGTATGCTTTCAATCACTCCTTTGTAAAAGTTGACTAGAACTTGATGTTGGAATTCTGCTTTCTTGAGTTTCATTAAGAAATACAGCAGTTTCTGAGCTTTTTTTTAACATAAAAAAGAGGGGACTGATCACGCAGCCCTGGGGCGCCCTGGGTGGTGTTTACATTGTTCAGTTTTCAGCCTAAAATGGACTGTTTTCATTGCGTTTTGGCCTCCTATTTATGTGAGAACGGTGCCTGGAGTGCCTGAATCCACAAGTTTTGAAACCAGCGTCCAGATTGGAGAGTTTTGAAAACATGAACATGAAGGCTGAACAATAACAGCTTCAGCCGGCCAAAGAGTAACATGTGAGCTGCTTACCATGATCGGTTTGTTATCAAGACAAAACTATCCAGACAGATTTGTTGTCCAGACAAGAAACTCTTGTGTCTTTGGGAGTCGACTTCAAGTCTGTGAGCACCTTAAGGTCTAGAAATGGGACAGACCCTTAGTCTAAAAATAGATAATGTAACATAACACAGTAAAAATGAGTTGCAACAAGCACACAGGAGTGTTGAGAGTTCCTGAAGAGTCAATCTGATGACAGTAGACAGAGGCAGGCTAATACTACCCATTGACTCCCAGTGTTTGAGCTAAGCTAAGTAGCAGTGGGTGAGCTCTGCCTGTCTCTTCTTAGTTGCTGCACACACAGTCTAAAAAAAGGAGTCTATCTGCTTGTCATGGACTCAGGAGCGAGAAAAGACCAAAACCAAAACAGTTGATGTATCCCTTCAACTTTCAGATCTCAGCTTTAGTTCCTTTGCACTAACGTCAGAGTTTGTCATTCTGGTTCCTGAAAACCTAAATCAGCTCGAGCTAAGACTCATCTGCTCCAGTTTCTGTTTCCTCTCCTTCAGTGAAATCAGGTTTCCTCCTTCCTCACTATAACCCTGCAAACATCCAGGATGATGAAATCCCTCTTCTGGTCCGTCTGTAATATCTTCCATCTGTCTCTGCGTCACTCGACCAGCATTTCTTCCCTGTTACACTTTCTCCGTCAGGTTCATGGTGAACTGGCACAGGCCTCGGTGTAACAGTAACCCACTTACTGTGATGGAAACATGGGCACAGAGCTCACGCTACAGCTCGCTGCGCCGCGAGGGAGAATCGAGCCCAGCTGCTGCGTTTCAGCCGCATCGACATGGATTTATTGGACAGACAGAGGCCATTACTGTCCGGGGGGGTGAAGAGAGCTGTTGTCAAGATGGGACAACTTTGTCTGAACTAATCAGCATTTTCTACAACTGAACGAATTTAATGTTTACTGTTAAACCACTGTGAAAGTTTTTCTCCATTGGGAAAAAAAAAAAGTTTTTTTTTAGAACAAAAAGTGCATAAAAACAAATACAACATAAAAAGTAATAAAATACTTTATAGCAATGGTTAATGTAAGGATTATTTCGAAAAAATTAAATGCAGTGAAAGTAAAAAAAATATATAAAAATTTTACAATTCTATTAAACTTTTATTAGAGGAACCGTTTTGGTACACAAGGGACTTTAAAAGAATATTTCACCCAAAGAATGATATGCCTTAATTTTCTACTCACCCTCATGCTGAGCAACACTCTGGAGCACTTTTTTGATGTCTCAAATGCAGCTGGAGGTCCGGGGGGATTTTCCCTGTCAACAAACGTCCATCTAACAGGGGACGACGGAGCCCGAAGAAAAAGGTCCATAAAAGTCCACAAAAACGTGCCTATTTTCCTTCATACTGCTCGTCCGCTGTAATCCAAGTGTCCTGAGCAGGTAACGTCCGTAATTAATTCGAAACGAGGTCATTTAATACATTTTTCGAGCCTAAACGGTGCTATATCGTACTTCCGCAGTGCACGTCTACGCGCGCTCCCTGCACTATGTAAGCCGTCTGGATTGGTCTGCCATTAATTATGGATGTCATCTACAATGACAGCAATACATAAACATTACTTCTGTCAATTTCTGTTTCTAGTACTTATATATACATGTAATCTGTTTTATGGCCTTCGTGTCTTTTTGCATAGCAACGGCTTGGACAATTTTAATTTGTAGACTGGAACTATAGTGAGGGAAAGGGGATCTGAGAAATCCATAAGATGTATGATTGGCTGGTTATTTCATAGAATGGAGTCTTTGAATTTGCTTGTGTATGGTTGGAGGGGTTTCTGATTTTGAAAATGTTTATAATATCCCAAATAATAGATTACAGATGCAACATGTGCACACATGCCAGAGGTTCTCTTTCCAGCAGGACAGAGACAATAATATGCCTTCACAGGATCATCTGATGCATTCTTGTCAAATTGAATCCAAATATTGTATTTTATTTGAGATCTGTGACGAGAATGAATCTGTCCCCTAATGAGATCAGCATCATGCTGGTAAACCCAAATCTCATAGTCACCATCATTTTTTTGATGCTCAGCAATGTAGCCAGGGGACTGTTTGATTTGGTATGTACCGCATGTTATGGTCTCAAGGTATTCCAGATCCACATGAGGGAACGAGATATCAGATGCTTCAAGCTTCTGCCATTCACTACAAGCTCTACGTGACATATTTGGGTCTTCTGCAACTCGTTTTGCCAAAACATTGTCTTTTTTTAAAAGTGAAAGCATACGCTGAGTCATCTTAGTATCTCGTTCCTCTCGATCTGGATCTGAAACATATATTGGTCCTCTGAAGGCATTGAGACATGCAGTTACTATGTGCACTAATTTGCCAATGACCTCAACGAAATAATTTGAGGTAAGTTGTTCCTTAACAACATCCACTTCTTTAAACGCCCGTGGTAGGACTCTACTATCCATCTTGTTTTGGTACAGCAACGATCACTATTGGCTGTTGAGGAATCCAATTGGAATTGTGAATTCACAGAACTCACATTAAATACATTTTAAGAACTATTTTATTTTCATTATTATCAGTATACAATTTTATTATCATTATTATTATTATTATTATTATTATTATTATTATCATTATCATTATCATTATCATTATCATTATCATTATCATTATTATTATTATTATTATTATTATTATAAGGCCCTAAGAAGGTAGTAACGATGATTGTTGTTTTTTTTTAGTGTCAGCTTTAAAAAACCCTCTTGTGGTCCTCGAGACAAAAAACGCCAGCTTCTGAAAATCCCCTGCAAAAATATCAGGTGTTCATCTTTCACTTAAAACAACATTTGAGAGTTTAACCCTTTAAAGGCCAATTTGTTTATAATTGTAATGTATTAGAAAATAATATGAACACTAATACTTTCCATAATCTATATTTTCAACACTAATGTAATTATTATTATTATCATTATTGTAATAATAATAATAATAATAATAATAATAATAATAATAATAATAATAATAATAATAATAATAATAATAACATTATTGTTATTATCATTATTATTATTGCTGTTGTTGTTAAGGCTCTGAGCAACATTGATTTTGATTTCTTCTTTTTCTTCAGTATCAGATGCATAAAGAAATCATACACATGGTCCAATATTTAAAAAATGCCAGTTCCCTAAAATCACCAGTAGAACTATTACACAAATTATTTTTCCACTTTAAACAAGTTTAAAACTACACCAGCCTGAAATATAGATATCATTTAGCAATTTTCTATTTTCATTTTGGCAATTTTAACTCTTTAAAGGACAGTAAGCTCACAAAACTCAAAATAATCATTATAATGATAATATAATAATGTTATAATTTCTATAAACTACATTTCAAGCACTATTATTATTATTTTTATTATTATCATCATCATTATAAGGCCCTGAGCTGGTCAGTAAATCTAATGCAGTATTTATTTGTAGGCACTGTTGCAGAAAACTGAAGTGTTTTATTTTTGTTTGTATTTCTTTTGCGGTCTGCTTTGAATGGACAAAGAATATTACCATATGGTGGAAAAATATAAATATGTAAAATAGGAAGTTTGTAGTCCTAAATGAAATTCAAACATGAAGGAGTTCATTAGTTTATGTTAAGATAAATGTGTTTTAAAAAAGTGATGTTGAATGGTTTTCAATGGGACAGTTTTTGCCATTAGGAACAGACGTGTTACTTTTTTTGTCACTTTGCAATTTTACGTTTCTTCAAGAAACTGAGGTGACAATTCTAAGAATCTTTTATGATAAATATCCTCTGGCAAATTTAAGCTTGATTGACTGATCGATGCGAAATGTCTCGAGGAACTTTAAAGGGTTAAGAACAAAACACACGGTGGTTGTTTTTAAAGAACAGATTAAAAAAACGTGGTCCAGTCGTCCTCACTGATTTTGTATGTGGAGATTTTGAGAGAGATCTTCTAAGGACTTCTCTTCTCAGTAAACTGGAGCGAAAAGATCCTGCCATGCTGCAGCGTTGCACTGGTTTGGCGTTGGTTTCGTGGTTTTGCGGTTTTGTGGGTGTAATCCTGCAGGATTTGAGTTCCTCTGCTCCGGGTCAGATCATGATCCATCAGATCAGATTATCCTCGGCCGTTCACCAGCATCTGTCTCTGCTCGCTCAGCAGATCTGTTTCCAAACACAGTCTATATCCTCCATTTTACTGTTTCACCTGCGGACTCATTAATGTTTGTTTGTTTGTTTGTTTACAGATCGTCGCCATGGGGAAAGGCTGCTTGACTGCCACCAAGTACTTCCTGTCCCTGTTCAACCTCATCTTCTTTGTGAGTATCAGAGGCACAAAATGAAGGAAGAAATAATGAAGGAAAAAAATGAAGGAATTTTTGAATTTAATCACAGAGCCTTCTAATTAATACAGTCAATGGCCACTTTATTAGGTACACGGTGCTAGCCATGGGTAGGACCTCCTCCTTTGATTTGTATTTTTATTCAGCTCAGAGATGGCAGCAACCTTGATTTTAATGTCTGCTTCTCCTTCTTTTCTGATCCTAGGGACAAAAATGTACCAAAGAAAGCAATAAAACTTTATATATTATTATTTATTCTCTTTAAATGACTATGTCTTTTGAAAGTTAGCCCGGCATGTACATATTAAATGTTTTCTTAACCCTTAACATAATATTTACACATCTCAACACTTTTATCAAATAAATAATAATAAAAAATTCCACAACATGTAATTTAAGCTGTTTAAGCTATAGGGCCATGTTAGGATGGAGAGAATAAATGTGGGGAAGTCATCATGAATGTAGAAATTTCGTAATTAAAGTTGAAATGAAAAGAATAAAGCTGAAATGATTACAGCTCCATGATAAGTCGAAATGTTGATAAAAAAAAAAGTCTGAATAAATTTTATGTTGACTTGATTTAGGACATTTCAACTTTATTCAGGACATTTTGACTTTTATCACAAAATTGTTATTCAGCATTATTCTCGACTTTCAACTTTTTCCTTGAAATTTTGACTTTTATGTCGAAATTTCCACTTTAATGTCGACTTCCCCAAAACTTATTCTCTCCATCTAACATAGCCATAATACTATTCAGTATTAAGCATTATTACAGTCATGTTGTTGTTATTATTTTTTTAATTTTAATTTTTTTTTTTACTTTTGTTATTATTATTATTATTATCATTATTATTATTATAAAACAGTTCAAAAATAAAGTGTTTCAAGTTAACCACTGATCTTTCTTATTAAAGTTTTATTCCATTAAATGCCACATTATTATGTACACATTGCTAGTCCTTAACTCTTTATATCTCCATGATAGCATCACACAGTCTCTGCAGATGACAAAGATGCTCTACTGGATTGAGATCTGGTGACTGTAGAGACGATAGGAGTTCAGTGAACTCAGTGTCATTGTTGGGGCTGTTCACAGGACACTACCTAATTTAAATATATTTATTTATTAAGTTGTAATCTTGTTTAAATATGAGTAAATATTTATGTTTATTATTTCCTGTTTTATTATTTAGAATTTCTGGGCATGCATGTTGGCTTTTAATTTGTTGGGTTTGGTTGTTTGCCACCGGATGAAATGGATAAAGAGGGACTGGTAAGACAGGATAGGCAAACAGCAGGGATAAATAATCAAATAAAAAATTCCCATAAAAATAATAATATTGCGTAAAATAAGTTTCAAGGACTATTTGAGTAATATTATTATTATTATTATAAGAAACTAAAAAGGCATGACAATGATTCTGATGCTTTTTTCCGCAGTGTCAGCTTAAAAAAACACTCTTGGGGTCCTAGAGACAAAAAAGTCAGCTTCCTAAAATCATCTGTAAAAATATCAAAGAAAGTATCTTTGACTTTAACAAGTCAATCATTTAAAACAAGATGCCAGTAAATTACTGTAAAATTTACAACAACCTTTTTACATTGTAGTACAGTACTGATGCTCATCAGTGAACAATGTTAATTTATTATAGAGCACTTCTGGGATTTTCTTTATAATGTTTTTATAAGGGACACAAGTAAATACTGTAATTTACTTTTAACATTTAGCCAGATTAGTTTATTATGCGTCAACGTCCTGATGGTCTTCGGCACACCTTGGGTGACATTTGAGATTCTGTTGCCTCTCCTTCATCTCCAACCTCACTGACCATCCTCCTCTAATCTCTGGCATCAACAAGGCCCAGAAACCTGCTACTCACTGGATGTTTTCTCTTCTTCAGACCCTTCTTGTTCTTGCAAAAATCTGAGTTGATCAGCAGTTTCTGACAGACTAATCTGCCAATGACACGTATAAACCATTCTACATGCTCAAATGCATTGAGTTTCTGCCACGTGATCAGCCAATTAGCTACTTCCATTAAGGAGCGATTAAACAGGTGTGCCTAATAAAGTGGCCAGTAAGTTTTTCTTTGGTGCCATGGTAATAAACAGGCATAAAGATGTCGAGAATCATACCAGAGTATATAATCCTATTCTGATGATCCTGGAAAGATTTAATTTGCTTTGGAAAGCTCGTTTTTTTTTTTTTTTTTTTCTGTTAATTGTTTGAAAACACTTCTCTTAATTCTAATTCTAAATCTGCTGACTGGTTTAAAACTATAATCCTCTAAATGGGTTTTAAGGCTCGTCGGCTGAATGAAAGCATCTGATGTTAATATTAAGCTCATAGAGAGTGTGAGCTTCGAGCTGTGGTGCAGCTGTGTGCAGCATTTAACTGAGTTTAATATGAACACGTGTGGTTATTAATAATTTATTTATTTATTCACAGGTACACGGCGGCCTGTAGACGCTTAATAATAAACCTGTGAGGTGTAAAAGCAGAAACAGGTCAGCAAGTCAAGCTGAGACTGAAATGGTAAAAACCATGATCAGAAAATAAGATGGTAAAAAATTCTCATAAGAAAGAGAGGAAACTTGAAATCAAGTAAACTAAAAAATATTTAAGTAATGAATGAGCAAAGTTAATTTTGGTAAAACCTGCTGCTTTTTAAAACACTGAAAGCCTATCTTTGGCTGTTTATCCTCATTCACCTCACTGAACAGTGTATTTAAAACTGATTATATTCACTGAGTGGCACGGCTGTACATAAATATTATTAAAAACTTTCGAGAAAAACAGAATTGACTCAGAGTTAAAGCAAATGTCTGAGCAAGAAGAAAATCTTTTCACATATCATTTCTAGACCCTGTGACAGTCATTGTTTAGTTTTAAGCAACAAATTTGACCATGTAATGTATATCAGTGATTTCCCAGAAAACTGGCTCAGCTGAGTTGCCAGTCTGTTAACGGATTTCCCTGACTTTACTTGCAACTCATTTTCTAACACCAGAATTCACATTTTAAAATATTTGTACTAGCTGTGATTTTTATATTTTTTAAATTCCTTTATATTTTTTAAAATCCTTACAATTCTACAGTTTTACTCACACAGGCCGACTCTCTCCCGTTCTCTCTCACTCACAAACTCTCAAACACATTCAACTACTCAAAGCTAGAAAGGCAGGTAAAATAGAGAAACACATTTGTTAAATAAATGAATGGTTATTTTTATAATTTCAACTCTCTGCGTTGCTTTATATGACAAATGAAACATCCTGTAACGGAAATGAAAGAAATCCATTCATGACAAGAATGGCCTGTAATGGGCAAGTCAACCAGCAGGTTGACCTACATATTTCCTTCCTGATTGGTTAATCTGAAATATAAACACTAAAATGATACTAAATGAAGACGTAGGAACAGAGTTTTACCAACAAACATTTTTACCTCCGCCAAGGGGGTTATGTTTGTCCGTCTGTCTGTCCGTCTGTGAACAAAATAACTCAAAAAGTTATGGATGGATTTTGATGAAATTTTCAGGAAATGTTCAGCATGGGAAAAGGAAGAACTGATTTAATTTTGGTGTTGATCCGGATCAGCGTCTGGACCCGCCATGACGAAAAATGTGATTTCTGTGAATAACTACTGAACTAAAATAGATATCATTATGAAACCAATTGCTAATGGTATGTTTTCATGGTCAAGGAATCCAAATATTTACATGAAATAAAGGTAGGACTAATATTTATGGTGAAAATCACAATATGGGAGAGGACTGTGGTGCTGCTGAGGTCTGCGCTCTCCGAGTGCTTTACTAGTTTGCAAATGTATTTGTTAGTGTGTAAGTCAGCTGAATATAATAATTATCAAACATAAATAGCTTCAAAGTTGCCTTTTAAAATTCAAAAACAAAAGAAGCTTGGCTGTTTCTTTTGGTTTTGCTTAAAAATGATCAAAAGACCACCACCTGAAGATCTGAGGCTCTGCTGGGCTCAAAGCAAATCAGATCAATGAGAAGGAGAAAGACCATCAAGAGGTTTAAAATCTTGTCAAGAATCTTAAAATTTATTCTTAAAAAACAGGTAAGGCAGAGACTTTAAAAGAGACTTTTTCATTCATAAATAAAGCTGCAGCTGCATCATTCCAAAGAGATATTCACAATAAAAACTTGTTTTTTTTAGGAGAGGATGAAATTTTCTAATTATTCTGACTTCTATCTTTATTTACTCTGTCCCAGTAACACATATACTGATAATTCTACATCTGGTAGGCGTTATTGAGTGAGGTGAAGGGTTACATGTGGCCCCCAGGCCACCATTTTCCCTCAATGGCCCAAAGCTCTCCAACAAAAGAAAAATGAACTGTTTTTCAAAATCCTCGCCTAAACATATTGTTATTAAGCCTCTATTACTTTGCTCTGCATCACTTTATAACAAAAGTCCTTTGCAGAGATGATGTAAAAATATTTTATTATTCATTTTTAGAGTTTAACATCATCATTTCCAAGAGATATTCACAATAAAAAAAAAAAAAAAAATTTAGGCGAGGATGAAATTTTCAACTTATTCTGACCTCTGTCTTCATTTACTCTGTCCCAGTAACACATATACTGATAACTCCACATCTGGACAAATCTCTCAGGTGTTACTTTTATATGACACTAAAATAATTCAAATAGACCTTGTGGTTGCAGAGATACTCTTTTCTTTATGTCATTTTTGAGCAGAAGGCTTCAAAAATGGGCTGTAGAGGTTAATTTCCATAATTCCCATTGAAATTGAATAAATGTTTTCAAAATTCCTCAGCTTAATATTTTGAAAGTGTCTAGAATTGTTAAATGTATTTGACTGATTGCAGAAGCAGGTTCATCTCTGAGTCTGTGAGATGTTGTGGTTGTATAAGAGTATTTCGAGCTGCAGTTGGTGACAGTAAAGAGCAGTTTATTGGTCTGCGTTCAGCTCTGAAGTCGCCCTTCGGCCCTGACTACCACGAGTCTTAATCACAGAGCAGATGAGGAGTTTGTGACCCACTTTGACAGCCCGACTCTCTTTCTGTTTCTCTGCTGACTTGAGATCAGGGATCTTAGATTCATCAGCTGATGAACTCGTCTGTCAGTATGATGTTTTTATTCTTCTGCTGTTTCCTCCTCACAGTCTGCAGCAGCGCTCGCTAAAGCAGCAGATAATCATGGTGTTAATTTAAGTTTGTGTTTGTTTTTCTGCTCTAATGTGAAGCTATTACCAGAGTTTCTGTTTGTGGGTTTAATTTCGCTTCTGTTTCCCTGTTCAGACTCTCAGCTGTATTTATGTGTGACTGGTTTCACCTGCTTCACAGTCATACAGCCACAAACAATGGTTACCATGGATACAGCAGTTTACAGCTCAGAGTTACCACATAAAAGGATGACTTTTTCTGTAGCTTTACTTTACCAGATTTATAAAAACACTCATCATGTGTGCCTTGAGTGACGGACATTTTTCATCTATTAACCGCTACAACCACGGATGCAGCATCGCTCACAGAGTTTATGGAAGTTAACTGTGTTTATCATTCTTATAGCGTAGTTTTATATTTCTAATCTTTATATTGTTTTAATGTAGTGTGTCAGCCACTCTAACAACATTCATGATGGAGCTAAATAAGTCGTGCTATTTCCTTTCCTTTCCGTTTAAACTACCTGACAGCATATTATCTTGTTGGAAAGGTTTTAATGACGCTGTACTCTTCATGGTAGCAGTCTATTTGTGTTAGAAACAGACGTGAAGTGATAAAAACAACATTTCATTCTTAAAATTAGACTTTTGATATATGAATGTGAACATTGAGGTCTGATGAACTTGACCATTATGGTACATTTTTACATTCTGACAATATGTGACACACATATATGGCTTTTTGTTGAAAAAAATCCAGCTCAGATATTTGCTAACATGGTCATATCTGTATCTGCTGATATTGTTCCGCTAAAGTTGTGCATCCCTACTTGTTGCTGTTATTCTGTCATATCCTTGTTAATATTCCTCGTGGCTCTGGGCGCAGGTGTTTGCTTTGTGTGCTGTACAGGTACGCAGCATCCGGCTGGTGTTACTTTTCAATCTGCTCATTCGCTGCAGTTATTCTAAAGGAGGGCTCAGACATTCTTGAACAGCAAAATAACTGTATTTATGTCACATAGTTGAGGATATTCTGACAAATGATTGGTTGGAACAATTCAGGCCATAATCCAGGATCAATGAGAGCAACAAATCAGACTCAGGATTGGAGAGCAAGAGTTGACCCTTTTTACCATACCTTTATGGAGCTGGATAATAAAATCACTAAGAATATCAATATTTTGGTCTAATTAAAGGTATTTTTTTTACTTGTGTGACAGTTGTTGTAATGAAGAGAGAGAAACTACCAAGACCAAAACTGTTGGTATGATGGGCTGTAAACACTCAGCTCTACTCTTTAGTTTGGTATTTTAAAATGGCAGTCTATGGGGATCGACCCGCTGCAGGAGAAAGCCCCTAGTGGAAACTAAAGGAACTGCAGCATCATTTTTCTCTTTTTACCTCCAAACTGATTTAAAACCAAACTGCAGACTGAACTCGTTCTTCATTTCCCTGACGATGTGATCTGTTATCATCTTAGTTTTGGAATAAACCTAAATTTTATCTGACCTGTTTGTTTTGTTTGTGTTTCAGCTGTGTGGGGCTCTCATCCTGGGTTTTGGACTCTGGCTCCTCCTCGACAATCAGAGCTTCATCGTCATCCTCAGTAAGTTTCTATTTTACTTTGAGATATTATTTTTTATGTCCTTTGAGTCACATATGCAGTTTGGATCACTATGATGTCACATTTTTATTGAGAGATAATAAAAAAGATAATTCTCTTTAAATCAACAGTTAAATCAATGTAATGAAACAGATACATTTCTGATACTGACATCTGTTCACACATTAATCTACCGATGGCCAAAAGGGCCAATATCAGCTGATGCCAAATTAAACCGATGTTGACGTGCATCCCTGCTAAGCCCTCTTTCGCAAAGGGGGCGTGGCCACAACCCATTTGCCCACCTTACACTGTGATTGGCTACTTGTCATGTCAGAGGTGTTTAATAATTGAAGAGTAGATTATTAAATATAGAAACGTTTAATTTGTTATAATTTTAAAATTATGATTCTGGACTAACAGAGTGTTTAACCGAATAAGTGTATGAGCTGCTGCTTAGTTAAACAGACTGGGTAGGGCTGGGTGATACTGTATATTGATTTAATTGACAAATTCATATTTTGCTGCAAGGGATTTTAAAAATAAAAATGTTTCCCCCTGACTAATTTGATGCTTTGTGAAGATATAGCATATTTTAGTGCTGATGTAAGTGACTCTGCGTTCGTCCCAACTTCTGCAGCATTTCACCCAGCACTCCGGTTCAGTTCGACTCGGTATGGTACAAATTAACTAGTAATTCCACCAAAAAGGAGAAAAGTTATTCAAATAACTGACCCCACACCAATCTAATGGCCCTTTTCCATTAGCCGTACTCTACTCTACTCAACTCTACCCGGCTCTGCTCGGCTCTACTCGGCTCTACTCTACTTGCCTTGTGCTGCTTTTCCATTAGCCCCAGCCACCTGCCCAACGGAGTGCAGTGTCGCTGTAAACAGCTGAACGGCACTGCAGTGACATCATTTTGAGCGCGACACAACAATCTGTGGCTTTTTGTCACAGACTGAGTAAAAAAGGAAAGCAGCTAAACTGGAGACGACTGAAGCACTATAGGAATATGCTACATCAGTCCAGGTTAAAGTATTAACATGTACATATGGGTAACATTAGAAAAGAAGGTAATTCACTTATTATATAGTGATAAGTACTCAATATATAGAGAAAATAAATAGATGACTATAGGGCTGAACCATTTCAGGAAAATATCTATTTGCGATTTTCTTGCAGATATTGATTCAATAATCAATTTGATTTCCGATTGTCTTGAAACTTCAGTACAATATTCACTATGTTTACAGAATAGACAACAGTAAAGAATTAAGTGATCCAAAGCACAAAACACATTATACATCATCTAATAGTGACGATAAATAATCTGTTTCCAGAATTTAAGGGATGCCTTAAATTGTCCTCCTAAACAGAGGCTTTGTGTTGTCGACCTGCTTCGTGCATGCAAATTGCTGCAAATTTGTAAAAAGTTGACACAATAGATCCCGTGTCAGGCCACATGATTGCATTGTCTGAAATTGCGATTTCAATCCAAAAGCAATAAATCGTTCGGTCCTAGATGACAGATTTCTTGATCCGTAGATAAATAAATGATAAATGATATTTGACAACATCACGTCAGAAAGATGGGAAGAAAGGGTAGATAGAGGTTTGGTGAAAGAAGGGAGTAGTTTAAACATGAAAGATGGTAAAATCAGGACTAAAATAAGGCGATAATAACTGTAGAGATTCTCAGTAGTTTAGTAAGTATTTATATGAAATAATACCTTGCCTTGGTCAAAGTAGCCAGTGATTATAGTGATTTGTTCACCGCTGTTGCTGTGTGATAGATGATGATACCATGATGGGGATCCTCCTCACCAGCAGCTCATCTATCAGCTGTTGGGCTTCAGGCTTCACAAGAGGAAAAACTGCCTCCAACCAGCAGATCATAAAGATCATGGCTGCAGAGGATACGTGAGGAGACTTGTGCTCTCACAGCAGAAACATCTGAGAATCAGAGTCTAATCAGGTTTGAGTGATTAATGTGTGAAACCTTGGTGGGAACCAGAGGACACAGTCGGGTTAGATTACACTCATGGTTGATTGGATAAACCTGGATAAGGCCCTGTCTACACAGAGTCTGTCTCACCTGAAATGCAAAGGTTCTTCTTTCAAAAGCAATCCGTGTTCATATGGAGATGCCAGAAAAACTGAAAGTGCTGTAGTGTGCATGCCAGTCCGGTAGATGGCGATATAGGTTTGCAGAGAAACAGCGCTGCTACAATACATGTACAAAGACAAAGTTTTCCGAAACAACAATGATGAGTGGACGTACGAAGACGCATGAGTTTCTTTCCTGGACAACAAATTTGTCTGGATAACAAACCGAGCATGGTAAGCAGCACACACATTACTCTGTCGACTTCCTAGAATGTGTGCACAGCCCTCATGGGAAAGAATACTGCGCATGTGGTGACATCAGCATTTAACCCTGAAATGCTGAATCCCGTTTACAAAATTGTCTAGACAATTTTGTGTTACTAGTAGTACTAGTATGCCCAAAAAAGTCAGCTAGTAGTACTAGTGCCTCTTTTGCTTCACTAGTAAATAGGCAACTCCTCAAGTGAGTGAGCTGACTGAGCCGGAGAGGAGAGAGAGAGTGAGAAGATTCTGTATAGGTGGTTTATCAGTATTTTCTGTCTAAATAATGCATAAATGTTTTAAATAATAGCATGAGTATCACTCTTGTGTGTGTTCTTGCCGTTCTTTTATCGTTTATTTTTCTTATTTTGCTGTATTTTGTAATTGATCATCTTTTTCTATCATAGTTGTTTTATAGATTTCATCAATTATAATTTGGAAATATTGGAGGGGGGATGTGGAGGAGATCTTTTTTTTCTTTTCTTGCAATTGCACACTGTTTAAGCATTTATAACGTGGATAGATAAAAAGGGTGAAAAAATGTACTCAAAGGACATTTCTTGACACATTCATTGACAAAAAAGTCGAAAAGACCTGTTATAATTACAATAGTAAAGAGGTTAAATGATTTCAAGTGTGTAAAAGTACTTTTTGAACATTATGAGCACACTGCAACAATACCAAGATAATAATGATAACCATGACAATTTTGTCACAGTAGCTGTAATTAGTACTGTCAGTAGATTAATAAAACTGAGTGATTAATTAAAATGCTTCGCTAACAACACCGAGCTGTAGTCATGGTTACCCCGCGATATCAAATATGCTCTCCTCAGAAGTTTACCAGGAGAACTTGATGGGTTTTGCCTTTGACAGGATTTATGTAACATGTATGTGGCAGATGACAAATCTGTGTGGTATAATTTAATGTAAGATAAGACGATAGTCTAAGGACTGACGTACTTGAAGTTTGAGCTAACGGCTAACAACATGGTCTAGCTTACGTCATTCTGTGGCTTGATGTGACTGGCCTGTGAAGAGTGTGACGAGCAGACTGATCGTCCAATCACCAGCCGCTCTGTTTTTTTATGGTTCCACCCTCTGAAAATACCAAATCAGTGAAATCAGATTAAAAATTTGATTAACAAAATTAAAAAAACATAGCACGCTAATTATGACTGTAATTAATGAATCTAAATTAACTAGATAATTGACACCCCAAACTGTAATATGAAATTTTCACAAGTTATATCCCGACTAGTAAAGTTGACCAAAATTGAGTATGTAAACTCCAAACTTGAGTACTTGTAGATCTGAACTACTGTTGTATCAGTTTTATGCCCAAATGGCTTTCCAAGGCAGTTCATGCCCCTCAGCTGAAGCTCTGGGGTTTAGTTGCTCTTCATAATGAGCAGATGATTAGAGGAAAGAGTCAGGGGTCTTTAAGTGACATCTGATCCGTGACGCTGAAGACTCTGCAGCAGGTGGAGGTGGAAGTGAAGGTTGATCATGAGCAGAGCTGTTTCCTGTAGTACTGAGTCTGTTTAGTTTCCGTTTGTCAGTGAACTCGCTCCCTCAGTTTACTCTCAGACAGGATGGAGATTTATTTCTAACATGCAGGCAGTGTTTGCACTTAAATCACTTCATGACATTTTTAAGAGTGTTCTCACGAGCGCAGGTGTCAGACAGACTTCCTCCATCTGTCCGTCTGTTTCTGAGAGGAAAAGAAATTAAACAGAGCCTCAGAAATCTGTCCGCCATCTTCGTTTCCTTTGTCTGTTTTTTACACATTTGTTTGAACCCCTGTTTCAGTGAAGTTGGGACATAAATAAAAGTAGAATAAGATGATTTGAGAACCTTTTTAGACCTTTGATTAACTAACTACACTCAAATACATTTAATGTTCAAACTCTACTCTACCGTTCTGTTGGTAATATTCACTTGTTCTTAATTTTATGCCTGCAACACGTTCCAAAAAAGCTGGGACGGGGGCAACAAAACACTGAGATAGATCAGGAATGCTCATCAAACACCTGTTTGGATCAGTCCACAGGTGAGCAGGCTTATTGGCAACAGGCGGGTGTCATGATTAGCAACTACACAACAGTCTAAAAACATTTCTCAACATACAGTTGCAAGACGTTTTGGGATTTCATCTACTGTCCATAATATCATCAAAGAGTCAGAGAATTCTGAGAAATTTTTATCTTTTATCTTTTATTTCTGTCTTATTTTCTGTCTTTTGGCTTCTGTCAGAATTGCTCTTATCATTTTACCTTCTACTTCTTTTAATCCTTCTTCTTATTTACATTTTACATGTTATGTTTCATATAAATGCCACGACTTACTTCTAATTCAGATTTTATCTAACTTACGCTTTACTTTTGTTACTTTTAATCCTTCTCCAGAAAAAACTTTATTGTCCTTTTATTGATTTATCTCCTGCTCATGTCTGCTGTTTTATTCTGTCCTTGCTTTTTATTATTATGTTTTACTGTCATTACTAATATCGTCCTTATCAGACTTTTTTTTTTTTTTTTAACTTTTTCTTACTGACTTTTTATTTTTAGCTTTTATTCCGGTCCTCTTGGTCTCATTTTACGTTAGATGGTTCCTGTTTTGTCTGGGTTCTTATTTCAAGACGTGTTTTTCTGTACCAGTGCCTTGATTTAAACTTTTTATTTCCTTTCCTTGTCCTTATTTCCTTTCCTTGCTGAAGCTCATTTAATTGCTGCCTGTATGTTCTTGTCTGTTTTGTCAAAGCACTTAGTAAACCCTGTTTTACTACTGTACAAATAAAGTTATTTTTATTATCTGAGATGGACTGAGGCAAAGTGGAAAAGTCTGCTATGGTCTGAGTCCACATGTATGCACACATAAATACAATCAAACATATTTATACATTTTAACATTGCAACAGTTTAATTAACAATTTTGTTGTTTATTGCCATAGTGATGTTAAATAAAAAAATTAAACACAAAACCAGGCAGCTGTTTCCGGAAGTACTTTTTTTAATGTAGTCTGGCTTTTTGCAGATTATATTTATTATTCTTGTTGTTATTACATCTTATCATCTATTTACTTATTTTTTTGATCCTCTTACTCTTTTTTTGGGGGGGGGGGGGCATTTTAGTTCAGATTTATTATTTGGAATTTTATTCTCAATTCTTCTTTTCATTAATCCTGCATTAGTAGATTTATTTATCCCTATCGTATTTTTATCTTATTTCCTCTTATGATTTTAGGGGGGGTTTAGGCTCTTTTGTTTCCTCATTTTTAATTCAAGAAAGTGTTTTCTCAGTCCTCTTATTCTGATTTCAGTTAAAATCTCTTATCGTCTTTGTATGTGGATTGTGAAGGTTGATAAGGTCTTGTATTTTTATTTTATTCAATTTTCTACTTTTTGTTTACTTTTTTTCTCATGTAACACACTTTGTGCGACAAGATTTTGTATGAAAGTTGCTATAAAGTTTCATTAATCAAGCTTGTGCACAGATTCTATGAAGGGGAAACTTTGGATCAGAATATTCCTAAATCGAGGCATTAAGATTTTTTTTTAAAACTGTGAGACTGAAACAATGTTTTCTTGAACTCCCCGACCTCGGATCCGCTCACTTGCAGAAATAAAGATCTCCTCTTCAGCTGTGGACCCTTCAGTCTGAATCAGTGACAGTCCGAGTTTATCATCAGAGCATAAAGAGACAAACAAGAGTGTGAGTGTGTGTGACTGAGGACGTTTGTCCCCCTGCAGGTGTCCTCGCTCACACACACTGAGCTCTTTCTGCTCCTCCATCAGCATGCATCACATCATCCTCACGCTCCCCTCTGACGGCGTAAGCGGTCGAGGTCGGTGTGTCATACAGCCGCGGCGTGGCTGCTTAAGCTAGCGTTGGACAGATTATCTTTGTGTGTGGACAGAAAGGAGACGGGCTGAAGGTCAATGGGACACTTTATGAAGAGTAGAGTGAGTCCTGCTATCAGCCACAGCTGAGGACTTCGAGCTCCAGAAGCTGAAGCCATGATGTGTGCGAGCGCTGAGGTCAGCTGACCGAGGCCGCCAGGTTTCATCAGAAATAACGTCAGTGAAGCGGTGTGGGACATCCATCCAAACATCCAACTATTCATCTATACATCCATATATATATATATATTCAACCACCTATCCATCTGTTCATCCATCCAACATCCAACTATCATCATTACATCCATATGTATATAGATATTCATCCATCCAACTATCTGTTCATTCAGCCATTCATCTATACATTCATCCATCTGTCTAATCATCCATCTGTTCATCCATCCAAACATCCAGCCATACATCCATATATATATATATTCATCCATCCAAACATCCAACCATTCATCTGTACATCCATATATATAATTATCCATCCATCCATCCATCCATCCATCTATCCATGCATCCATCTGTCTAATCATCCATCTGCTCATCAATCCATTCATCTTTGTTCACATGAATCTGTCTCTCCATCATCCAACCATCCATTCATCTACCCATTCATCCATCTAGCTATACATCCACATATATAATCATCCATCCATCCTTCCATCTATCTTTTTAAACATCTATTCATCCATCTTTTCATGAATCCATCTCTCCATCCACCTATCTATTCATACATCCATTCTTCTATCCATCCACCCATCCATCTATCTGTTTATTCATCCATTCAGCCATCTAGCCATATAGCCATACATCCAAATATGTTATCATCCATCCATCCTTCCATCTATCTGTTAATACATCCATACATCCATCTTTTCATGCATCCATCTCTCCATCCATCCTTCCATCTATCTGTTAATACATCCATACATCCATCTTTTCATGCATCCATCTCTCCATCCATCCACCTATCTGTTCACCCATCCTTTCATTATCTATTCTTACATCCTTTCATCCATTCATCTACCCATTCATCCATCTAGCTATACATCCAGATATATAATTATCCATCCATCCTTCCATCTATCTTTTTAAACATCTATTTGTCCATCTTTTCATGAATCCATCTCTCCATCCATCTATCTATTCATACATCCATTCTTCAATCCATCCACCCATCCATCTATCTGTTTATTCATCCATTCAGCCATCTAGCTATACATCTATACATCCAAATATGTTATCATCCATCCATCCCTCCATCTATCTGTTAATACAGCCATGCATTCATCTATTCATGAATCTATCTCTCCATCCATCCACCTATCTGTTCATCCATCCTTTCATTTATCTATTCATACATCCATTCATTGATTCATCTATCCGTTCATCCATCTAGCTATACATCCACATATATATATGTATTTTATATATTTCATCCATCCATCCTTCCATCTATGTATTCATACATTCATCTATCTATCTTTACATCCATCCATCCATTTATCAATCTGTTCATCCATCTATCTATACATCCATCCATCCATTCATCTATCAGTTCATATATCCATGCATTTATCTTTTCATGAGTCCATCTTTCCATCCATCCATCTATCTCTCGGTTCATCCATCCTTCCATCAATCTATCATTCATCCATTCATCTATCCATTCATCTATCCATTTATCTATCGATCTTTACATCCATCCATTTTACTATCTCTTCATCCATCTATCTGTACATCATCCATCCATTCACCTATCTGTTCTTCCATCCTTACGTCTGTCTATTCATACATCCATTCATCCATCTAGCTATACATCCATGCATCAATATATATGCATCCATCCTTTCATCTATCTATTTATCCATCCATTCATCTATTCATTCATCATTCCGTCCATATTTTTATGAATCCATCCATCCATCCATCCATCTATTAATCTATCATTAATCTATCTAGCTATCCATCCATACATCCATATATATTTTCATCCATAAATCTTCATCCATTCATCCATACCTTTATCCATTCGTCCATCTGTTCAACCATGCCTTTGTCTTTTCACCCATCTGTACATCCATCGATCTATTCATCAATCTCTCTATACCCATCTATCAGGTCACCCATCTATCTATTCATTCATCTGTTCATCCATCCATCCATACCTCTATCAATCAGTCTATCAATACAGTACATCCCTCCAGCAATCAGTCTTCTAATCCATCCATCCATCCATCCATCCATCCATCCATCTATCCATCCATCTGATTAGCCTTTAACCTTCACAGGGAGCGCACTGGCAATGTAGCCAGCCAACCACATGACTGACATATAGAGACAGACAACCATTAACGCATGCTCCCAGTTTCCGTTCCTGTCATGGTCTTAATGTTTGTAGTTTATGAGAGAAAAGTTTAGGAACAGCTGTGGACTCAACTCTTCCTCAGGTTACAGGAGGTCCATGTGTTTGACGTTGCTGACACAGAAAACCTGTGTAACCTGTTATGTTAGTTTGATTATTAACCCGATTATCTGCTCCCCGTCTCAGATAACTCCATGGGTGTCAAAATCGCCTGTTACATCCTGATTGGAGTCGGAGCGTTCACCATGCTGATGGGATTCCTCGGCTGTTTGGGAGCCATCTACGAGGTCCGCTGTCTGCTCGGACTGGTGAGGAACTTTCTCAATGTTTAGACTCAGCCGAGCTGCTGTAGCCTAGTGTCTGCAGTGTCATCCTTCTTCAGGGTTTGTCTTTAAAACATGTAGAGGAAAGAAAAAAACAAAATGATCATAATGTAAAATGACTCTGAGACTGTTTCACCCACTTGCAAACTTATTTTAAGATTCAAGAAGTCACAGATTTTTCCTAAAATTTTCTATTTTTATAATAATGAAGAAACTTTAGAAACACAATACAGCAGAATTTCCTTTCACTGAATTTTTTATCATATTATCTCTCAGTCAGGAAGCTGGTGTTTGGTCACCACTTCCTGTTTAAGTCTTCCCACCCTCTTTAACAAGCTGGTTTTCTGGTGAAGGTCTGAGATATAGCAAATAAATTAATTTCTTTTTAAAAGTTTGACAGTTTGCAGGACTTTGTCTTCATGTTTAGATGCACCCGTTTTCTCTTTTGCACATGTACCTTGAATTCATGAAGACAGAAATGTAAAATAAAAAAATTCTTCAAGAAAGTTAAGTATATTTTGTTTAACACAAACTTGAAAATGAAATGTTAAATTAAAATACAGGAATAAAAAAAAAATATTAGAAAGGATCAAAAATAGCAGAGAACAAAACTATTAAACAATAAATTAAAAATGTTCAGATTTGAAATGAGGATTTAAAAAACTTAAATGTGACATTTAAAGGGGAAAAAATCAGATTGATAACAAAATAAATGAATGAATGAATATTTATTTTGAAAATGTAAAAGAAAATAATAAATGAAAGGATGTTCAAACAGAAAACCAGCACAATGGATATTCATCAGTTTTAGCAAAAAATCCAAAAACAAAATATAAACAAACTGTTAAAGGATAAGTTCGGTTTCTACAGCTTTCACATTGAATGAATGAAGTAGAACAATATACTCACCCAGAAGGCTTTCCTGATCCAAACAGTGCTTGGGGAGATATTTAGATCCAAAATCGAGCGGCGGACATCCGTATAATGGTAGCACATAGGGCATACAGCGCCGCTCCTAAAACTGCATTAATCGTCCAAAAGCTCATTAGTTTCACCAATATTTCATCATGGTCCGCTCACGCTTCTCCTCCATTACAGTCCGGTGTCGCTCCACCCTATTCGCAGACGTGCAGCGGTTTGTTGCTCTCTGGCCAGCTGTTCTTCTCTTTGCCTCTGCGTCGTTCTTTCGATGAGCTCCTCATCTGTAAACTCTGGCTCGAAACTGTAAGGACACCTATCATATTCAAAGTTCTCCTCCACAACATCTTCATCCGATAGATATTCGTCCATTTTGCACAAAACTGGAAGAAGAAAGTTGTTGTGTAGCCACCGCTTGCCGCTGAAACAATGAGCCGTACTGCGCATGCGTGCACAACTGGAAAGAAACTTTTCAGTTCAGAGGTCAGCACAGGCACAAAGACATGTCTGGAGCGACACCAGACTGTCTTGGAGAAGTAGCGCGAACGGACCATGATGAAATATTGGTGAAACTAATGAGTTTTTGGACGATTAATGCAGTTTTAGGAGCGGCGCTGTATGCCCTATGTGCTACCATTATACGTATGTCCACCGCTCGATTTTGGATCTAAATATCTCCCGAAGCACTGTTTGGATCAGGAAAGCCTTCTGGGTGAGTATATTGTTCTACTTCATTCTATAAACAATGTGAAAGCTGCAGAAACCGAACTTATCCTTTAAAGTCACAGTAAAACTTTTTAATTTCCATTTCTTCTCCATAATAGTTAAATATAAAATGAAATAGCTAAAGTGAATAAAACAGTTTAAAAGTTTTGGTAAAATGTCAAAATATGAATTTAAAAAGTAAAAATGTCAAAAAAAGTAAAACATTTTTCCATTGAAAATTTATAAACTTGACTGAGACATTGTAAATAAATGAATTTCTTGCTAGTTTGACTATGTGAATAAGAAAAGAGGTCCATCCAAACGTAAAGATAAACTTCTGTTGAATTTGTCAAATATATAATCGTAAAAATCAAACTTGCAAGACAAGTATTTAACTCAGATTTGTCAAAAACAGAAAAAGTGACATGCTGAAGCTCCTGACTCATCTTTGCCTCTCCTGTACAATTCAAGAACAGCTGGGACACAGAAACAGAAAACACAATATCTACTTCTTTGAATTATACTTATGATGTTGAAATGCTCTGTAAACTGGGAGTGATTTATGTTTTAGAGTTTTTCTGAACCTCGAGAGTTTCACATCATTCTGAAACACTGCTGACCTTAATATTTGTCCTCACTTTTCCTGTTTCAAAAGCACTATTATTACTTTTGTTCTCTTTCTTTAAAAAATGTTTCATGCTCCAAACCACACAATAAAAATATCCAATTTTTTTGAATAAACAATAAATGTTTTTGACTAAAAGGGGAAAATAGACCTTAACTGTATTATTAAATGTAACTGGATCATTCACAAAACTTTCACTTCATCACATAAAAATCACATTAAAAAATTCAAGCAGTTCTGGTTGAATCCAAATTTGATGACTTTTGGTGAATTTTTAAGTTCAGGTGGTGTCAGGAGTGTTAAAGTGATAGTTCTGTTTTTTTAAAGTGTGTGAAAATCTCAGGACATACAGTAATGCTTTACATTTCTCGTGGTGCCAAACTCTCTGTTTTAGCAAAATAATTGTGGCAGAAAACAAATCATAAAAACTGCGTGAATCACACGCCGCAGTTTGTCCTGGGAATGATACTCAAAAAGAGGATGTTATCAATTCTTTGAAGGTTGTTATCAATTATTCCCGGGAAATTACCTAAAATACAAAATACCAAATTAGCTGCAGGTATTTGTCAGTTAAACACAAATATTCCAGAGGCTGACAAAGTAAATTAAAGAAGAAAATTAAAAATATATTTTCCTTTTTTTCTTACAGGTTTTTGATTTTTTTATAAATATTCTGTATTTTTTTTATTATTGACTTTTTATTTATTTTTTGTTTGTTTTCAAGGGGCTAAGTATTTTCTTTTTTTATTTGGGGATGTTGTTATGGGTGTTTTGTATATTTGAAATTTAAATTGAGAAAAATCAATAAACTTATTTTGAAGAAAAAAATCTATATTTCCTGTTTGAGAAGTTACTCCCACTTCTTCAAAACATTAAAAACTTCTACTGGGGTAACGGCAGAGTCAAGAGTCTTCTTGTGATAATTTTTTTATATTAATATTGATATTTTCCTTTAGGTTTTGTTTTTTTAAATTTGATTTGAAGTAACAACCTTAACCCTTTAACCCCCAGCTCAACTGTTTGGCAGAGATAATTGAATAAAGGAATATTTAATGTGTCAAAGAAACACAACACATCATTGTTTGTTTCTGTTAGTGTTTTAGGATACAGAAAAAAACTGCATACAAACCAAAAGAACTGATATTTTGTTATTATTGGGTTGATGTTCTAAAAGCTGAAAGCTGCTTTTATTATTACTATTATTATTATTGTAAATAAACTTAACCGTTTACTGGTATGATGATATATATGTACATACAAAGTGTATTTCATCAAAAACTTTTTTGTGTTTGCCAAACTCAATATCATCTATTTTAAGTCATTTTTGCATTTTTACAGACATTTTCTAATTTATTTTGTCCCAAGTATTTATGCATATTTATGTCAATTCACAATCAACTGTTGCCTTTAAAAACCTTTCAATCCAACACCAAGAAAATGTCTGTTTTTTTGGTGGTTTTCTCTGTTTCCTGAAGCGTTAACAGAACCAAACAATGATTTGTTCTGTTTTTATTAAACATTAAATATCCCTGAATTAGCAGTTGAGCTGGTAGTTAAAGGGTCAAAGTACAGGTGACTGTGAGGCACTGAAAACCTGTGGAGGAAGTAGTTCCTTTAAGGGTGGTGCAGCAGGTAGTGCACGTGCCTCGCAGCCAGGAGGTCGCTGGTTCGATCACCGAGTCGAGGCCTTCCTGTGTTGAGTTTGCATGTTCTCCCCGTTTATGTGTGGGTCCTCCAGTTTCCTCCCACAGACCAAAAACATGTGCATCAGGAGAACTGATGACTCTGCATTGCCCTTTGGTATGAGTGTCAGAGTGAATGGCTGTCTCTTTATGTGGCCCTGTGATTGGCTGGTGAGCAGTTCAGGGTGAATCCCACCCCTCACCCAAAGTCAGCTGGGCGAGGCTCCACCCCCTTGTGACCCCAAAAGGGGAGAAATGGGACAGCTAATTGATGGATGGTTGATTTTAAACTCTGTATATTTCCTTTACTCACATGCTCATGTTTTGTCTCCTTGTGTCCTTCCTCAGTACTTCACCTGCCTCCTCCTCATCCTCATCGCCCAGATCGCCGTCGGCACCCTCATCTACTTCCAGAAGGACGCGGTGAGTGATGTCACTCCCTGAAAACCCCCCTCACAGAGCATCATGGGAGTTTTCTCCTCTTATTTAATGCTGGTTGAAGGAATGTGAAGACGCTCAGGTGTTGACAGCACGCCGCCGGCCTCTGATTGGTCACACCCAGGCTGAGTCACAACATGCCGTTAGACAACAAGTATGAGCATCAGAACAACAGCACGCCATAAAATATAATGATAGTTCCTCTGACAGGAACACGACCACAGTCAGAGGGTGTGTTTGGAGGTGTTGGCGGAGAGGCCTCGGCGCTCTCTGGTGGACGTGATCAGACGTTTAACCAAAAATCACTTTTCACAGGATTTAGGCAATAAAACATCAGTGACTGAAATCTGTCCTAACACTGATGAAAAACAAACATGATCTGTGTTTGGAGCATTTCAGTTTCATCCTGATGTCCTCATCTGCAGATTGTTTTGTTTTGGTTTCAGTATCCAGATGAACGACATTCCTGTCTCTCTTTGTCTGTTTTTATTCAACACCAGATCAGTCAGGTTTTTTTTAACTCTTCAGTAAAACAGAAAGTCAACATGTCATGAACAAATGATAGAAAAGCATATCATAATTTAAAGAAGCTTGCTTTATCAGGAGATGAGCCGTAACGTGGAAAAATATCAAGGCTAATTATGAAAATATTGGGGAAAAAATTACTGAAGTGATTGAAAAAACTTTAAATATATAAAAACAATATAAATTTGAAGTAAAAAGCCAAAGTGTTTATTAAAAAAAAACTGATATATTGAGTTAAACGAGGCTAAATTTAGAGGTAAGGAACAAAAAAATCTACTCCCCAAGAGTTTAAATGACCCAAAAATTACACAAAAGAACAAGAAATTTTTTGATGGAAGGTGAAAAAATGACCCGAAAATGAAAATGAAATGTGCATGTGGAGAAAGAGTTGAAAAAACACTTAAATTTAATTTAAACAAAAATAATAAATGATGTGCAATAACACAAAAAAGTATAAAGATGTCCTGCTGAAATTGTTTTTAAAAAAATTAGAAATGTTTATTTGACAACATTTTGTTGAATTGATGATAAAAAAAAGCCAAAACATTTTGGAAAAAATATGGAAATTACCACAAAACACTGAGAAAAACAAAAAATTTAAGTGAAAGTAAAAACAAAATATAGATGAAAAGGACGAAATGATGATATGTTAAAAAAAGTATTAACTATGAAGATATACAGACAAAGTTTTTGGAGACAAACAAGATATGATGCTTTCCTAAAAGGGTCCTGAATTTGGGGATAAAGAGCCAAAATATTCAGAAGGAAAGAAGAAATGTTAAAAAATGGAGATTACAACAATACATTAAAAAATATATTTATATAAGGATCAAACGTCAGGTAAACAAAACATCTACGATCTAATAATTAACTTGAAATCAACATGTAAAACATAAATGTCACATTTTAAACAGAAGCAAGGCAATTTGATAACAAAATAGTTTTAAAGAATTTAAAAGTTGAAAAAGTTTCGGGAGAATGTCAAAATATGAAGTTAACAAGTAAAAATATCAAAAAAGATTCTAAACTTGTCCATTAAAATCTTACAGAGTAGCTGTTGGGGGAAAGAATTAAAGTTGCGATAAAGCTTAATATAAAGAAAGTGAAAAAATAGTGAGGGAAAATTGATAAAGTAGATCAGAAATTTTGAGAAGGTGGGAAATCCATTAGATGAGAATAAATTAAAAATCAGGAAGTCAAACTGTTAATGACAAAAATTCAAACAGTGACAAAAAGCTAAAATATATGAAAGAAGTTTAGATTGAGAGGGACAAAAGCCTAAATAACTACAGGAGGTTGTTAAATACCCTAGAAGAAGTGGAATATCAGTAGAAATTAAATATGAGATAAAATTAAAAGCTTAAAAATAAAAAAGAAATAATTACTGTTAAATGTGACAATTTCACGTTTTCCCTTTTGCTAATTATGCAATGTCATAGAATTTTCAGGATTTTTTGTCTGTTTTTATCCATAAATGTTTTTTATTGTTATTAATTATTTATTTTATAGATATTTATTTCTCTTGTCAGTGATAGACTTCCGGCCACTGACGATCAGCTTCTGGATCATTTTGAAAAGTTTTTCATGTTGTTCACTTGAACTGGATTTACATGAGAGGTTAATTGATTTGATTTTCATTTTATTAATACTTTTTTTATATATTTATTTTCCTCCAGGTGAATGAGGAGGTGTCAAAAGTCATCTCAAAGGTGTTGACTAATTATCCCGGGAACAACTCGACCACAGAGCAGGCCTGGGACCTGATCCAGAGGACCGTGAGTGACACAAAAACAAAGTCGAATAAAAATATAGAGATTATTAATATTTAAATAATCAGAGATTATGTTTAAAGTAAACTTACTGGAAACAGTTTTGATTATGACCACATGACCATTTACAAACCAATATTCCAGTGAAGTTTAGACACTTTGTAAAAGGTAAATAAAAGATAAATACAGTGATTGCAAATCCATCTTAGCTTCAATTGAATACACTTCAAAACAAGATATCTGAGGTTCAAACTGACTTTATAGTTTTGTTTTAAATACTCACTCATTTTAAATACAAAAAAATGCTGAATGTTTACAACAGCTGAGGGGGAGGCGGAGTGATTCAGCAGCTCGTGGTAGAGCTGCACGGAAGAATACGTGACGTGAGCTGGTTAGGTCCAGATAAACTTTATATTTCTGAAAAGTAATGCACTTAAAAACATTTCTAAGTAGTGTCTCTTAACTGTGGTATTATTTTTTGATGGTTGTTCTTGTAGGTAGAGAAAATACCCTTTGTTCTTCATACGACACTTCCCTGTTTACAGCTAGTTCTTCATAACAGACTCTTTTACCCCTTTCAGACTGGCCAAAAAACCTGATCACACCCGGTAACAATCGGCTTCTGTTGGCAGTGTGAAAGGGTTCAATTGCAATTTAAACCCGGGTCGACTGAACCCTGCAATCGGCACAGGTTTTAATCAGCTCACTTCTGATTAGCTTCAGTGAGAACATCAGTCCTGAGTCGACCCGCTAATTTACGACATGACATCTGCTTAACGTGCCCATGTCACATTATCATGCCCGCCCCCTCTGTCTGCAACTTACGTGACTCTTTGCTGTCTCAGCAACTAATTCTGTCCACCTTTATATTGTCAGCGCAGAGTTTGTACATTTTTAAAGAGGGACAAAAGTACAAAGTACAGAAAAACATGTCCACAGCCTCCGTGTTCTTTTCCATTGTTTACATCGACGTGTTATGTCGCACTGATGATGTCAACAACGTGGTGACATCAGCTTGATGCACCAGAGGAAAAAAAACAGCCAAGCAGCTCATCTGCTGCCAATTAGACCGAGTCTGCTGGCAGAGAAGGAGTCACTTGCCGTTTGTTATCATTTGCTGCATTTACGTGAGAATTTCAATTCCTCTTTAATTCAGAATAAAACTTAAATCCTCTTTAAAAAGATTAAAAATGACCATCTAAACACCTTATTTAATCAGAGCCTTAGAAGATTTGGAAGTAATGAAAGAGTAGATGGACATAAGCATCAAAATGTGGACCTTTTCAAAGCTGTAATGTACGAATTGGCCGAGGTTCCCTAACGGAGATGCTGGAGACACTAAACTGGAATTTTTCTTCTGGCAGACGTATATATACGATATACGTCACGTCTGCCCCCTGTCCAATCAAAACCATTTCCAACCGCCAGGCCTTGAATACAGGCGAATATACGTGTTTTCCATGTAAACCTTTATTCAGAAGTATTTCCATGTAAACACAAAGGAGAAAACCTTAATTCAGAATCATTTAATTCTAAATATTTATTTCTGAATTGAAAACTTCATGTAACCGTGGCCATTGTTAACAAGCATTGAAAAAAACAGCGTTGACCCGCTAATTTAACTGTGAAAGCAGTTTTACAGACTGTGTCTTACTGAAGGAGATGAGAGAACTTTCTACTGCATCTATTGGACTTAGAGGCCATATGGAGCTCATACAACCCCACTTCAAAAATACTGAACTGTCCCTTTAATTGACCTTCAACGTTTTGCAAGCAAACAATAAGGGGCAGGTCAATGTCATGGGGTCGCTTGGTCACTCGCTGCCTGATTTTTGTCAAACTTTGCTCAAACATCCTCTCTGCCCTTATGATGACCTGGTTAAATTTGAAACTATAAGGTCAGAGTTCTTCCTCCTCAATGTGACATTCTTAAGGTGCCGACACACCGAACGCGACTTGAGCTACTCGTCATTCTCCATGCAAAGTCAATGTACAGCCACAATGGGGCAGGTTAACCCAATTAGTTGGCAACATTCAAAGCAATCATTTCACTCATCCCGAGTTGCCAAAGATGAAATAGTTGATCTTTTCAGGGGATGTCATGTGGCTGTGCAACAACAGCTAATCAGCGGTGTGTGCATGTGTGATGGTACCCGTGACAGACAGTTTTTATTCTGGGCTACAGACTAACAATTTATATCCCTGTGGAAACAGTCAGTGAGGACATTAGTTCTGCCTTGACGAACCACAGAAAACTCACAGATGATGCTGCTGCAGGGCATCAGCTGCAGTGTTTTGTGTTTGATAAGTGAATGAAAAGGATACAGTTGGAATAATGTCTGCTTATACTGTACATCCTATTATATGATATATGATATGATCGCGCTGAAACTCGAGCGGACATGACGTCACTGAACCACGGCGACCATGACCAGAATGATGTATTTATGGACACGCAATGCAACTTCAGTTGGCGACGCGTGCAATCGCGTTAGGTGTGAATGCAGCTTTAAGGTGCCTTTACACCAAACACAACTTGAGCATCCTCGGCGATCACTCTTCATGCAAAGTCAGTCTACAGGCGCGACGGGCAGGGCTAACCCTGGGGCAATGCTACGGCCGCGTTCAAGGCGATCACTTCGCTTGTCGCGTGTTTCCAAAGTTGAAAAAGTTGATCTTTTCAGGCAATGTCATGTGTGGCTGTGCGGAAACAGCCAATCAGCTGTGTGTGCATGTATGACGGTACCCATGACGGACCTTTTTTTTTTTGTTAATCACCTTTTTATTGCTTTTTGAACATTAACAACAATACAAAACGTAAACAGTAAGAGTGGAAAAAATTAAAGTGTGTTAAACAAAATAAAGAAAGTAAGCCAGCAGTTACACTTAAAAAAATTAAATCACTACAAGCATTTACAGGGTAAGCATTAGCGGTGTACATCACATCTCATCTCTTCACGCCTTGGCAATGGCATCCACAATTATTTCCTTATAACCTCCTATCATATTTTGTTTTGGAATCTTTTAAATCATAGAAGCATCTCTAATTTACCTTGCATTCACATACATTTCATATCCATTAACATATACATATATACATACCTAAATGTAGACATACATGTATAAATACCTACGGATACAAACACATATACATTATGACAATATCTACTCAATCCTCTCAACCACTGAGTACCATGTTCATAAAAGGGCCTCATACTTTCGAAAATACCTCTTGTCTGTTGTTCAGTTTAAATATTAATTGCTCAGAACTAGCTATTTTGGTTGTTTCTGTCAGCCAATCATCAAATGAGATGATAGGTTTTTTTTTTGTGACAGATAGTTTTTATTCCAGACTACAGAGTAACAATCTAATGCTGCGTTCACACCGCATGCTACATGTACTACCTCGGCGATCACTCTCCATGCAAAGTCAATGTACAGCCGCGATGGGTCGGGCTAACCCTCCTGCAATGCGACAGCTGCTTTTCACACTACCACATAGCTTGTCATGCGATGTGAAAGTTAAAAAAAAGTTGACCTTTTCAGACGATGTCATGTGTGGCTGTGCCAATCAGCGGTGTGTGCGTGTGTGGCCGTGCCGATGACAGACAGTTTTTCATCCGGACTACAGAGGAACAATCCATGTCCGTGTGGGAAACATTAGTCAGTGAGGAAATTAGTTCCACCTAGACAGATCGCAGAGAACTCAGATAATGCTGCTGCAGGGCATCAGCTGCAGGGTTTTGTGGTTAAGTGAATGAAAAGGACACAGCTGGAATAATGTCAGCTTATACATCCTATTATATGATGTATGATATGATCGCTGTGAAACTCGAGCGAACGTGATGTCACCAAGCGACGACCAACGGCAACGGTGATTTATGGACACGCGACGATACGTTAGTGGGCGACTCGATTTTGGTAGCTGGGTCGCTTGCAGTGTGAACGCAGCATAAGTCCCTGTGGAAACATTAGTCAGTAAGGACATTAGTCCCGCCTAGAAAAACCCCAGAAAACTCTCAGACGATGCTGCTGCAGGGCATCAGCTGCAGTGTTTTGTGGTTGGCAAGAGAGTGAAAAGTTGTGATAATGTTAGCTTATACAGTACACGCCAAAAGTTTGTACACACCTTCTCATTTGTTTTGTTTTCTTTATTTTTATCACTAATCACATTGTAGATTCTCACTGAAGTAATGATGGCCACTTGTTTGTCTTAACTTAGCTTTGGTTCTTGCCATAATATTAATTCTAACAGTTGTCTAATAGGGCTGTCGGCTGTGCATCAGCCTGACTTCTGAACAACACAAATGATGGTCCAACTCCATTAATAAGGCAAGAAATTCCATTAATTAACCCTGGAAAGGCACATCTGAGAAGTGAAAACCGTTTCAGGTGACTATCTGTTTAAGCTCCTAAAGAGAATGACAAAAGTCTGCTAAGCAGTAATCAGAGCAAAGGGTGGATACTTAGAAGAAACTAGAATATAAGACATGTTTTCATTTATTTCACACTTTATTGTGAAGTACATAATTCCACATTCATAGTTTTGATACCTTCAGTGAGAATCTACAATGTAAATAGTGATGAAAATAAAGCAAACACGTTGAATGAGACTGTGTGTCCAAACCTTTGGCCTGTACTATACATCCTATTATATGATATATGATATGATAGCGGTGAAACTCAAGTAAATGTGATATCACTGAGCCATGGCGATGGGCAACCGTGACCAAAATGAGGTGTTTATGGACACGACTTCAATGCGATTGTGGTTGTGAAGTCGTGTTTGTGTGAACGCAGCTTTAGATGTTTAGGTCAGAGGTGGAGTGCTGAAACTCAAACATCCTCTTTGCCCTGATAATAACCTGATTACATTTGGAGCTATAAGGTCAGCGGTCATCCTTCTGAATGTGAAACTCTTAGATGTTGAGGTAAAAAAAACTCAAACATCTCTCTCTCCTGATGTTCTCCTTCCATCTGTAGATGCAGTGCTGTGGCTGGATGAGTCGGCTGGACTGGAGCGGGAACATGGTGATCCTCAACAGCTCTCACCTCCTGTTCCCCTGCTCCTGTCAGAACATCTCCCAGTCCAATGGAAACTTCTCTGAGAGTGGATTCTGTGAGGCGCAGACACCCGACTGGCCCGTCTACGAGGCGGTAAGAACAACAAATCTGAAAAATCTGTTTTTGTTGCTCTGCTCTGATGTTTTCAATGTGTTCACCGGTGTGTTGGTGTTTCAGGGCTGTGCCGACAGCGTGGAGAGCTGGCTGCTCACAAACATCGGGGTCGTCCTCGGGATCTGCCTCGGAGTCGCCCTGATCGAGGTACGAAAGCAAAATCACAAATTAACTCCAGAGAGGTCAGCTGAATTAAACACATGGTAGTTTCTGCTAACAGCACACATACGTATATCAGTGTGACATTGACAAACAGTCATGATGATCTGCTCCACTCCATGAGCATCGACAGAATCATCATTTAACTTAAATTCACACTTCAGACCAGTTAAACCATTTTGTAACAGTTCAGCTTGATGCTAACCTGACGTGCCAGATGAACAGTTCAATATTGAAATATTTGAAAATCCATCTGGGGAGGAGCCCTGCGAAAATGTTTTTAGAGGCAGAACCTTCAAAAACAACAGCAGCTTGTGATTGGACGATTGTTTGGCTCATCACACCCATCACAGACCAATCAATATTAAGCAGCGCTGCTATGACGTAGCATATGTAGCAGCTAAACGTAGCCGCTAACGGCTAATCATTAGCTGCTAAGGCTAACTGCTTACAAGGGCAAACAACAGCTAACGGCCTTTAACTGTTGTTTGCCCTTGTTAGCGGCTTAGCCGATGGCTGATCTACCTTAAGGCTATCGTTGCACATTAAATTAGACAACACAGATGTATCATTTAACACTTATATGTGACATGAACCTCGTCAAAGACAAACCCCAAGAAGTAAATTCATGAGGAGAGCATATTTCGCCAAGTATAACTGAGTAACCATGATGACCACAGGCTAACCGACATTAGCCTCCATTATTTGTAGCTCGCAGCTCCCCCTCTCTTCTCTGATTGGGCCGTTAAGCATATAGCCAAGTGAAACCGTTGGACGACGGGGGCTGGCAAGACGGAGATGCATGATTTCAGAATCAGGCAGGTCCATCTGCTGCAAGGCTAGCTTGATGCTACTACATTAATAAACATCATTCCACTTCATTTTATATTCATTATATATATTAATGTTAATATTAGACTGATCTCTCTATCCATGTTCATGTTGATTATTCATCCATAGTAACCTTTAATACATTATTATTCAACAAAAACAAATATGGTGCTATATAAATAAAGACTGAGTCCATTTTCAGCAGAGACTAATGTGATGAGGACAGATTTAGGATCTGGGCGTCCATGGGTTTATCTCGATCATAAATTCTTATTTTTTTGTCTCTGCCTGGATGGATCCATCAGTGGATGAATGGATGGATGTATATATACAAATACATAAATATATATATGAGTATACATATGTGTGTGTGGGAGTGTGTGTGTGTAAAATGAAGAGTCAGTCACTGAATCAATAAATGAAACTTTATTTGTAAAGCACTTTTCATTTAAAATCATGTAGCACAAGGAGCTTTACATAAGAAAAATAGAAACGAAGTAAAAGGAAATACATGAATAAAAAATAGAAAATAGAATACAACTGTCTCGAATTAAAATGAAGAAACTCCGGATGCTGGAACCGGCACACTTTTGAAAAGTTCTTTAAGTGGCATAATGATTTTTTTTATAACATCTCTGACATGCAGGTCAAAGCTGCATCAAATATCACACCAAAGTTTTTGACCTGCTGAATGTTTAGGACCTGCTTAAAATTTTTCCTTTGAACTTTAGAGGGTGCTACTCTGAGATTTGTTTAGAGGCCGACAGGACTGGCCAATATATCATTATCATATCTATATTGAGATATGAACATTCAAGATATTCACGTGGAAAAAGCAACAATATAAACAATGTAGATTTCTTGTAACTTAAACTGCACTTTCCACATTCTTTCTTATTATGATGTTTTATTTTTCTGAAAAATGCGTGGTCTTCACCAAACCAGCAGTCATATCGTATCGATATCGATATCGAGATATCTGGCATAAATGTTGAGATATGGTATTTTGTCCATATTGTTCAGCCTAAGTGGTCGATGAGGGTAAACGTCCTACTACAGCTCGATGTGTCTGAATAAAAGAGGAAATCACCTGCAAGAGCAGAAACAGAAGAACCAAGACACTGCAGTCCAGCCAGCTGCTCCTAAATATGAAGTGCTCATGTATTTACCTTTATGGTAAATGCTGTGAGCAGAGCCAGAGGGGGATGGCAGACAGACTGACAGACTTTATCAAGTTTCTGTTTTCCTTTTACCATGAAAAGTGTAAAATAAAGGAGTCTTACCTTAACATTGGAATTAAGATGACTCTTTTTACTAACATAAAAGTTTTCCTCTGGCTCTGCACACAGCTTTACCATAAAGGTTTAAATACATGAGCACTTCAAATTTAGGAACAGCTGGCTCTGCTCTCTCGGTTTTCTGTTTCTCCTCTTGCAGGGGTTTTCCTCTGATTTAATTGCATTAAGCATTTAAAGAAGAATAACATCATTGTTTGTGTTTTCTGTTCCAGTTGTTGGGGATGATCCTGTCCATTTGCTTGTGCAGAAATGTCCAAAGGGAGGACTACACCAAAGTGCCGAAGTACTGAAGCTCTCAGCCGGAGCTTCATGGATAAATGACAAAAACAAAGAGAGGGAACTTGTTCAATAATGTTGTTTACCCATCCTATATTTAGTGAAACATGTTTGTCCAAATGTAAAATAATGTTTGCTTTATATTTGAGGATGTTTTCCTCTCGGAAACGCTCGGTCCATCCTGTTTTACGGTGCGGTTTGTTTGGAGCACTTTAGAGCTGAGATTTTTGAGCAAGAACAGAAGATAAAGAGGAACAACAGGCTCAGATTAGATTTGTCTCCACTTTGTTTTTAGTTTCCCTTCAAATCTGAATGAGATGGTGTTAATCGTCTGCAAGGACGAGCTGAAAACTGGAAAATCCTCCACAGTGATGTTTTTTTATTTTTATACACCAGCGTTTGAGTTCTTGCCTGATGTTTTTAGTACTCTGTACATAATTTTAGTCTTTTATTTGTGTGAATTTAAATCCAAAAAGCTCAGCTAGTGTTTACTCGAGCAGCTGGTCTCTCCTTTTTAAACTGCTTTTTTCCATTACGTTGATGTTTTTATTAATTTGAATTTTCCGGATCGTGTTCTGGTAATAATCAAAATAACAATAAGGTACTAAAGAGGAACATTGTGATGGAGCTGTTCTAAAGAAATCAGTTTGCAGTCCTCTTCCCTTTATTTAGACCCTCTTTAGCACAGGTTTACATCCATTCTGGGCATTTAGGTACCAAGTGTTTAAAACAAATTATTATTCAGACAGACCTGGATGTGTTTCAGACTATTTCATATGTCGTAGCTCTAAAATGTCATTAACACTTTAAAATTATGGAGCATTTTTGTTTGAAAGATCACCATGAGCAAAACATGAACAATCCCAGGGAAACAACATGATGCTAGCTTCAGGTTTCAGCTAAGAAATGCAAAAGTCTGAGTTTAACTCTTTACATCCGTCCTGCTTCACCTCTGCTGAAGGGAAATCAACCCCGCTCAGGGATCCTTAGGCTCAGCTCAGTAACAGGACCCAGTCTTTGGTTCAAATTCTGCCAATTTTAAGGTCACATGTCCAGTGAAATCAATGTTCTTTACTTTATTTTGGTTAAAAGGGGCTTGTTGAGCAAAAGATTTGACTAAACTCTTAGTCCACAGAGAAAAATTCAGTCCCTCTTCAAAGAAAATGCCCCTTAAAACAATCCATATTGTACTTCCTGGATTTTATGATGTCATAGCTATACAGTCTCCGGCCCCTTATTTCAGAGTGTGCATCTGCTCTTCAACTGTGGTGACATTTTTTATGTTTTTATTCAGTTTAAATCAAATCCTTGTTTAATAGCCACCAAGGAAATGAACCTTTTACGTCTTTTAAGATATTTTTTAGGCCTGGACCCCAAAAAATAAGACACTCTGGTGAATAAAGGACCCCCACCGTCTACAAAAGTAGTTAAACTCCCTTTTTTCTTTGTGACGCTGGTTTTGGTTAATATTGCCCTAGTTGGATCGTTATAAGTTTTTGAAAATTTAGAAAAAAAAAACCTATTGAAATTACTTGTCTTTTGTCTTTTGAAAGCATCTCTTGAATGACACCTTTTTAAAATCTTACAAAAGGTTCAGTCGCCCATTTGGTAACCATAATATTAAGCAACAGTAAAACTCAATCGTAGAGAAGAGCGGACTCTTTAGATCAGATCTGATTTGTTTGTCTTCTCTCCTTTTGAATTGAACTTTGAATCTAATAAGTCCACAAAGTTAATTAGCTTAATCAGAAATTTTCCCTCCTTAATTGTGTGTCAGTAAAAAAATGAGGGAGTAAAGCTGTTCAAGAGGTGCTGCTAGCCTCTTGGCTCAGCAGCTCGCCTGATTTAATCGTACAGACTTCTTTAAGTGAGGCTGAATGGACCAAGATGAAGTCGACATGGTGTCTGAATGCCCTAAAACGGATGTTAAAGCCACATACAAGCACTGCCTCAACGCCAAATAGAAATTGATGGTTAGTTTTATACACTATAAGGTGACCAACAGAGTTTGTTTTCGACCACTTAGAGAATGAGAGATGTGTTATTTTTGAGAAAAGACGATGTCTCAAGAGGGAAGATCAATCTGGAAATTTGTTTATAAAAATAGTAAAAGATTGATAGATTTCTTTTAACATAGATTGAGGATGTTTTGTTGTTTTTATAATGTACAAATCCACCGTCCTGTTTTCCTTTTTCTGTACAGTCTGTATGAAAAACTCTCCATTAACTTTATAATATTCACAAGACTTTAAAAGGTACGTTTATTTGTAACTGTTAGAGAGCTGGGTAAGTCTGTGTGTACTCATAACTATACATTTATTTCAATTTTGACAATAAACTCATTACAAAAGTCATAACTTTGTGAGTTTTTTTTCTACTTTTGAAAAGATGGTTGTCAGGATAAAAAACACCAGTTTATCCCACATGAAAGAAATCTAATACTAAATGAAAAATCCTAAAAATATATATAAGAGTTAATTACACGGAGGTCAAGATTTATTTACATTAGTAAAATAATGAAAATATAAAGAAGCAACAAGAGCATCTGCAGTTTATGTAGTAAGCACTAGAGGGCGACATCATCCTGAATACAAACAACAGCTTCTGGGATTTTCTTTGTTTAAATTCTTTTATTATTTGATAGCCTTTGGAAAATGCACAGAACGAAGGTTTCAAATATGTCAACATAAATGTGAACAACGCCATAAATTTTGTCTGCGTGATAATTTACTGTAAAAAACATTCAATAGAGAGTAAAAAGCAAATTTTCTGTTTGATTTTATGAATTGATTTTAGCCTTTTTTCCAGTTTTATTGCAGCTAAAGCCAAATATCAACAACACCCAGAAATAGGCAGTGTGGATAAATACAAATACAGATACAGACAAATAAAAATACAGATTTCTGGAAAATTAACAGCATTTTACCATAAAACGTACATTCTATCTATCTATCTATCTATCTATCTATCTATCTATCTATCTATCTATCTATCTATCTATCTATCTATCTATCTATCTGTCTATCTGTCTATCTGTCTGTCTGTCTGTCTGTCTGTCTGTCTGTCTATCTATCTATCTATCTATCTATCTATCTAATTTTGTGTATACATAAACTATTATGTTTAAATATTTGATGTACTGTATATTGCTGTATGTTGTACATTTAAATTAATGAAGAGGGAAATCAATAGAAAGAGAATTCATTTTTTCCCAGAAAAACTGAACAATAGCAATAAAGATTTTTAGGTAATTTCTCAGTTTATGGTGAAACACATGTGTGAGTAAATGTATTTTACGGCGTAGAATGATATATATGTTTCTTTTTTTTTTAACAAAATGACATCTTGCTTATACATCATCAGAGTGATCAACATAATGAAATACATAATACTATCAACAAAAATAAAGCAAGTTTATAATGCATTAAAAAGCTGTAGAATAAAATATGGTTATGCTACTGTAATTGACAAAACAGTCAGGATACTTCGTTTGAAAATACCGTAGTTTTGATGTAAATTTGAAAGACAGTAATGACTCCTAGAATAGAATATACAGCAGTAAAACTGTTATAGAAAATACAATAATAATGCTGTTAATTTAAATGGAGTTACGCTTCCGTACAGATGTTTACAGTAACTTACTGGCATCTTGTTGCCAGTAAGTTACTGTGAAAGTTACAATTGTCTTTTCACACTGCACTTCTTCATCCAGCAGTCAAGCACCAGCTGCATGCTAAGGTGTCGGCCATATTTAATTTTAAAGTTTGCTACCAGGTGCTTAGAAGTAGGGCTGCCACAAACAACTATTTTTGCGATTAGTCGACTCGTCACATCGTGCATGAACTGCAGCGTACCGCACCAGCATGCAACTGGAGGCCCAAATTGCTTATAATGAGCAGACCTGGCAACTATGGCCCTTGCATAGTTTGGGGGTGAGCTGGGTTGATTCCTGCAGGCGTGATAACCAGGAAACAGGGGTGAGGGAAGGACAAACTACCAACCACACTCATGTCTGCTTTGTAGAGGCAGCTGGGTGATGATCATGTGGGATTCACACAAGTAGAAGAGCAAGCCCAAAGTCACTTTTAATGAGCGGACTTGGCAACACAATAACTGTTGTTGAGTCCGTTTTCAAATTTGCCTGCTACATACTGAGTATGAAAGTAGTATGTGGTAGGCACTGCATACTAGGGCATGGGTATTTCCAACAACCCCACAATACGATACGTATCCCAATACTGAGGCCACGATACAATACGTATCCCGATACACATAAATTGTGAAAATTGACTGCGGTTTTAACAGAATTCCCTGCAACTTTTGTTTTTTATTACAAGAAGAAAAAGAACAAGGATGAGTTTTATATGGCTCTACAACTTAAGAACTTGAAGTCAGGTCCCCAAAAATGGTAGACACCTAAATTTAAATTTGGAACTGTGTTTCAGGATGTAGCTTGGCTTCTACTTTGAGCTGTGCCATTGTTAACATTACCCCAAGAGTATTTTCAACAACTGTCCAAACATTGTGGCTGTATCGATTCTGTCGAATCCGTATCGATACACGTATTCCGAAGGTGTTCATGACAGTATTTTGTCAGATCGACATTTTGAGCACAGGCCTACTGCATACTGCCTACAACACTTGAATGTAGTACGACTGTTCTGTTAGGTTTATTTTGTTGTTTACTACGCTGGTTTCCAGTCAGAGTAAAGCGGAAGTAGGCTACAGCTGATTTATTTTCCAAACTTAATTTTAATAAAACAGTCAATGGTAGAGAATACATATTTTTTCGGAGAGGAATTATTTTGTATATTTTTGTGTGACGGCGTATGCACTGCTAGTATAGTAGGTGAATTCGAAAACGGCCCTGGTCTGCGCTCAGCCTGCTCCCTCACATTTTCTGCTTCCTACACGGCTGTAGTAATAACCTTTGTTGTTCTCATAGACGCACTAAAAAACACTGACATCGACACATTTTCAGGGACAGCTTTAACCGGAACAGGTCATCCAAAACAGGGACTGTTCCCGGAAATAAGGGACGTCAGGTCACCACACTGTTGACGCTAATGTTAGCAGCTAACTAGCGAATTAGGTCATCGAGACGACTGTCCCTCTTCATCAGAAACTGAATCAGATATGATGTGCTTCCTTTTCAGGTGCTTATGCATCGCAGTTATGCTGGAAAGTTCAGCCTTGCATATTTTTCATCGCACTTTCTTCTCTTTTGTTTTGGTAAAATGCTCCCAAACTTTTGAGGTACGTTGCCAGTTAGCCATGATACTGTTTGTGCAAAATTCTTGCATGTGTCAAGGACAGAAAGACAGACAAGACAGCAGAACGTACAGCAGCAGTTTTGAGAAAGACACTTGAAAAAAAAAAAGGACGCATCGACTATTAAATTAGTTGTCGACCATTTTGATTGTCGATTTAGTCACAACTAGTCTAATTGAGGCAACCTTACTTAGAAGTACAGAGCAGGCCACAGATGGCCCCTGGGCCACAGTTTGGACACACCTGAACTATCATATCTGTTGGTCACCTGATATTTGATGAGATCTAAATGATAATGTGATAAACTGGTCTCTCACTCACATGATGCTCCAAACCTGCAGCATGACCACCCACCGTCTCTCTGTGGGTGTGAGCGAACATTCTGCTGCAGGCAGCAGTTGTAGGTGTGTGTGGGAGCAACGTGGGAGCTTCACTCTGCTTCTAGAAACTGTGTGTGTGTGTGTGTGTGTGTGTTACAGGTGGCTGACGGGCAAATGTTATTGACTCAGAGTGAGAGTCACCTGATCATACAGAGCTGAATAAACTGTCCTCACTGTTACCAGGAGTCACTCATGAACACGAGAAATGATCTGTTTCTGTTAGTCTTTGGTTTAACGTTCACCTAAAATTGATGTTTGTTTATTTATTTACACCTGTGGGCTTCAAGGAGCCAAAACCAAAGACACTGAAGTGACCAGCACTCCAAAATCAACAAACACAAGTCCAACAAAGATGAGATATTTAATGTTCAAGCTGATGAACTTTATTGTTTTATTGAAGAAAATCACTCATTTTGAATTTGATCCTTCCTAAAAAGCTGGGACAGGGGTATTTCTTTTTCCTTTAATCAGCACTTAATGAGTGTTTGTGAACTGAAGACACTAATTGTTGAAGCTTTGTAGGTTAAATTCTGTCTCATTTTTGCTAAATATGCAACTTGAGTTGCTCAACAGACTGGGAAAGAAAAACAAGACAATATATTTCATGACAACTTTAACCTTTCATGCATGTTGTCCACCTCAGTAGACAGATATTTGGAATACATTTTATAACCTTTAGGTTGCAGTATCATGTCCAACTACCAAGTGGTAAATTCCCAAACCTCTGTCTTCAGTTTCATAAACAGACAGACAGATTTTGTCTTATTTTCTCAATTTTTTTTTACAAAATTTAAAACAGACTGCATCGACTGAGAAGAAAGACTGCACATGGCCCCTGGTCTAACCCAACTCAAGCACCATTTTTGAGTCTGAATTCATTAAGTTTTCATTGAATAGTTGTTTGAGTCCTCATCTTTAATGTTCACAATTATCAGATCAAACCTGCACACTGCAGATTTTTTTTAATGAAACTGGCAACTGAGTTAAGCGACCTCGAACTTTTTCATTTTCTAATGTGATATATTACTTTTAAGAAGTGTTTTGATTTTCAGTTACGTTACATTTCAGTTTCACATTGACATTCATGTTATTTTCTTAATTTGCTTATTCAACATCCTTCCGTTTGGAGGTGGATCGTCCTTTTATTCATACAGAAGTGAAAGAGGAGCTACTGTTATTTATAACTTTGTTATCACTAAACAGTCTAACTTTGATTTTTGTAACCAAACATACATGTCAGGCTTTTGTCCAAGTTTTATGTTGACCCTCTGCAGATTTATTTTGGTGAAAACAGTAACAGCTACATTAGAAACACATTTAATTCCGGATATAAGGATTCCTTTTTGGTGGAAACATCATTTCCTCGTCTTCAATGAAAGTTACATTTGTGTTTGGAGTGAGACAAAATAGCTTGCATAAATTCAGAACTGAGTATACATTGGTAGTAACGTAAGCATCAGATCCTTTTTAGGTTTGGAGGCAAAACACGCACAAAAAAAACACAACTGCCAATATTTACAACCAACTTTTTAAAGAAAAAGGCCAGCTTTGCTGATAATAAACAGACCTGGCAACTGTGCATGTCATGTGCTTCTCCTTAACCCTTTAATTATCAGCTCAACTGTTTGGCAGAGGTCATGATTAAGTTCAGGGATATTTAATGTTTTAAGGAGCAGAACAAATCAAATAACTGTTTGATTTCATAAACATTTTAGGGAGCAAAGATAACCACAAAAAAAATGATATTTTCTTGGTGTTGGATTGAAGGGTTTTAAAAGCCAACAGTTGATTGTGTGACGATATAAAAATGCACAAAAATTTGGTACAAAATTAATTAGAAAAGGCAGAAATGCCTGTAAGGATGCAAAAAAATTTTAAAGGGGCTGTGAGGAGAATCTATTACCGGCAACGTAAAGACTCTGCTACCCATGAGCACGCGTGGCAACTGTCGTAATGCTGCGTTCCAGAAACCTCGGAAATGGGAGTGACATCATCTCCGACTTATCTGCTTCTAGTTGAAGTCGGAAACAAACATGCCGATCTACCAGGCTATTGTTAGCTGTTGTTAGCACGCCCTGCGTTGTTGTTCACAAATATCACATGAAGAATGTGATTATCACTATGGCAGCATTTTTGTAAATATAAGTCTAACAATACTATGTATACAGCTGATCTAGAGCGACACACTCCAGTCAGAAGTGCAAATAAATTGATTATTACAGGAGATAAATTACTGCTCACACTGGGAGCATCCATCTTGTCAACTCGGGGGTGGCGAGGTTTCACCGAGTTCCCAGTAGGAAATTCTGACTTCGGGGGATGTTCCAGTTGCAGTTTCCTACTCAGAACCCGGAAATTCCTACTTCTGACTACAACTGGAACGCATCAAAAGACATGACCAAAGCCAAAGCGTGTTTGTTGTGTTGTAGCCCGGACCTTCCTCAGAACTCTGCATTGCTTTACAACTTCTTTTTTCAACAACTTACAGGATGCAAAGTGACGAGGTAATGTATCTCTTTCTAGTTACGTAGCGGTAGTTTTTGATGTGTGACAACAAGCAATTTTTGGAAAACTTAGTATCGTAGTTTTGTAGCTGGCTATATATGGCTACTTACAGCCCGGTGCTCTAAGACGTGTCCGAATAATATAAATTTGCTCTAGTTTTAATTGTCTTGTTCCCGAAGTTGAGTATCCAGGCCAGTCCAGCCCTGTCCGACCTGCGGAAGGCTAAGGAATAGCATTAATAGACAACCTATTTTGATGCTATAAAACTCATCTTAAAGTGTGTATTTCGATCAGGCATATATCTAAAAGGGAGACATTTTGTAATTACTTGGTGACTCCTCACAGTCCCTTAAAATAGATGATATTGAGTTTGACAAACACAAAAATAATTTTGATGAATAACGCACTTTATATATACACATATATAATCATATCAGTAAATGTTTAAGTATGTTAAAATAATGATGGTAAAATAATGGTAGCTTTTAGCTTTTTAGCTTTTAAATCCCACAAATAAAATATCAGTTGTTTTGGTTTGTTTGCAGTTTCTCTGTATCATAAAACACTGACAGAAACAAACGTGTTATGTTTATTTAACACATGAAATATTCCTGAACTGAATGACATCTGCCAAACAGTTGAGCTGGGAGTTAAAGGGTTAAAATAAGCCTGTCAATCATGTAAAAAAAAAAAAACATATCAGCAGATTTTTTTCTTGGCAGCCTCAAACTATCTGCAGTGTTTCCCTCCTTCAATCACGGAGTCCCACAGAGACACAAATCTGCCCCCCAGGGCGACCTTCCTCTGCCTGGCTTCACCTCAGACTGTCACACCTGATACGTCAGTCACCTGCAGGAAGGTGACAGGGACTCACCGAGGTAACAGACTGAGCATGCTCATTATGCAACTTTGAAACCAACAGCAAAGTTTGAGTTCTTTTTAAACCAGCTGCTGCAGGAGTGTGAGGACTAACTCCTGTTTATCCCAATGGTAAAACCTGCCCAGGTAAAGAAAGGAGACCAGAAACATACTAAAGGATCCCATACAGAAGCAAAAGTCAACTATGTTTTTATCAAGAAATATTAACCTGACACGCCAAATGGACAGCTTCATATATCTGCCACTAAAATATTTCACTAATCCATCTGAGAAAGAGCCGTTCAAAATGTTTTCAGAGGCAGACCTTCAAAATCAACAGCAGCTTGTGATTGGACAATCATTCAGCTCATCACACAGACCAATCATATCAAGCAACGTTGCAGCTTACAGCTAACAACAGTTAGCCGTTATATTTTGATGACTGCAGCAAATACCATCAATGATACACATTTTCTGCCATATTTACTTTATCATAAGCTCTCATTTACATAGTACCCTGCAATATTCGTCCTCACGTACTAACATTCTTGCAGTTTACTCTTGTTTTGTGTCTGACAGTGAAGATAAGCCATCAGTATCTACCTTCTCCGCTGCTCAGAAGGTCATTCTCAACCTGATTAGGTGTGAATCCTTGACCTGGTGTTACAAGAGCCCCTTGATAGGTGAAACCCACCCTAAACCCCAAAACCTTGACTTAAATGCACTAAATGTGAAGTGCAGCAAGTGGCTCAGTCAGCCATGTATTCCTCTTTATGCAGCCCATGATGTAGAAAGTTTGGACACCCCTGGCTAAAGACAGTTAACGGCCTTTATAGCCGAAGCAGCTAACAACAGTTAGCCATTAGCTTAAACTACCATAGACTATCATCTTACATTAAATTATACCACACAGATGTACCCTTGACACTTATATGTGACATGAACCTTGTCTAAGACAATCCCTACCAAGTTTTCCCGGCAAATTTCTGAAGAGAGCAGATTTTGCCGATTATCACTGAGTATACGACCACAGGCTAACCGTCATGTCCGTGGCGGATTTCTGCATTCTCTACCAGTTTCCCAGCAGTGATCCCGGGTCAGGAGAAGAGCAAAAACATGATTTCCTGTAAGACAAGCATCAAGTGACATTCTTGCTCCTCTTTTTAAGAAAAATTGAGTCAATTTCTGATAAAAAAAAAAATCTGCACCTATTGAGACGCTTCAGAAGCCGCCATTGTTTTCAAACATGCAGTCACTTCCTGTTATTGTCATGTCTGCAGCTCCCGCCTCTTTCCCTGATTGGGCCAATAAGCATTTCATGAAGCATCTGCATTGCTAAAGAAATATGCAAAAAGAGTAAAAAATGAATCAACCAAAAGGAGCTCCAGTTGTCAAAAAAAATTAGCAAAACTGTGAGGAATGATCAACCCATATGGGGCTGACGTACGTGACCCTCCACCCCTTAACTGCTTAACTAAAAACTAACTAAACCAAAGATAAATCAAACCACTGAGACAACTGGACCGGCAACAACCTCAGCCAAAACTAAAGTAACAAAACCTAGCAACCTAGAACTGCTGAGGAACAAAAGAAAGAGGCTAAAAAACTGTAAATTGAGGCCCCTGTTGACAACGAAAAGGAACAAAAACAAGTGCCTGTATCTACCAACTTTTGAAACCGTAGTCCAAAGTGAAAAGTTTTGCTTTAGTATTCATGTAAGCAGGATGCACAGCGCAAAATGAGTATTTGCTGTGTCAAAACTCTGACCAGCACAGACACATTTACTGTATTTGTTACACAGATTCAACTCTTGTTTCACTACAATCCTACATCGCCAACTGCCGGCCTGACATGCACGCTACCACATTTTCAGTCACTTTGTGTTAACATGTTAGCAGTAGGTAGAGGAAGGAAGGATACCAAAGAGAGGACCAAGGCCAAATGTAACACTCTCCATGAAGAGGGAGACAAGCTTTTGAGACAATAAATGTTTGTGTTCCTGTTGTGTTTATAATTTAGCTTGTAAGTCATTGCTTTAAAGTTTCCCAGTTCAACACAGCGCTCTATGGGGACTAGCTCACTGCAGGACAGCCTCTGGTGGACACCAGAGGAACTGCAGTATTGGACTTTATGTGTTTTAGGTAGCTCTCACATCATGTTCAGTTTGATGCTGTTTTATTAAATTTGTTTGCACCTTTAAACTTCACAGTTTGCGTGGTAAAAGACATGAACCTTCTGATGTTATTGAACATTCTTAAAACAGGAGGAATGATCAGGGCGACCCGTAAGGGGCCATCATACCTGATACTCAATCCTTAAACTGCTTATCTAAAAACTAACTAAAGCAAAGAACAATCAAACAGCCAAGAAATTGGACCGACGACAACTTATAACCCAAACTAAAAAGACAAAAACCAGCAACATAGCACTGCTGAGAGCAAGAAGAACCCTTTAATACCAGCTCAGCTGTTTGGCAGAGATCATCTATAAATTCAGGTATATTTAAAGTTTGGTAACACTTTACTTAAAGGTCTAGTTTATAATGCATTAGAAGCACATGCATAAGACTTTATAATGCATGTATAATGCTTCATAAGTGTCATTATAATGGTGTATAACCATGTATAAGAACTTGTACCAAGGTTTATAAAGTGTGGACGTAATGTATTATAATCAAGCCTTTATTATGTTTTATAAAGGCTTTATAATGTAGGCTTTATAAGGCTATAGGCTTTTTAATGTTTTATACCTGCATACAGTATGCAGGTATAAAACATTATAGAGGCTTGATTATAGTACATTATGTCCACACTTTTAATACTTTATAAACCTTGGTACAAGTTCTTATACATGGTTATACACCATTATAATGACACTTATGAAGTATTATACATGCATTATAACATCTCATGCATGTGTTTCTAATGCATTATAAACTAGACCTTTAAGTAAAGTGTTACCTAAAGTTTTAAAACAGAACAAATGAAATCATTGTTTCAATCTGTTAACACCTCACAGAACAGAGAAAACTAAAAAACAAATCAAAACCAGGTATTTTTTTTCGGTGTGGGATTTAAAGGTTTAAAAAGCTAACAGTTGATTGTGATGACATACTATTTGGCATAAAAATCAATAAGAAAATGCAGAAATGTTTGTAAATAAAATAGCAATTAAAATAACTTAAAATACTTGATACTATACTAAGTTTGACAAACGAACAAAAGTGTCTTTGATGAATTTTAGATTATATATAAACCATAGTGTCTGTAAATAATTAAGTTAAGTATTTAAAAATAATAATGATTGTAATTATAATGACTGCTTTTAGCTTTAAAAACATTAAAATCCTACACAAAGAAAATATCAGTTCTTTTGGTTTGTTTGCAGATTTGTCTGTATATATGAAATTGACAGAAACAAATAATGACATGTTTTTGTTTTTTGAAGACATTAAAAATATTACTGAATGTACTGACTTCTACCAAGCAGTTGAGCAGGGAGTTAAAGGGTTAATGACCCTCCCCCCCTGAGCACAGGTTGCCCTAGGGTGCCCAGCTCAACTAGTCTGATGATGAGAGATGGGTTTTTGAGACCAAAATTGTTTTTGTTCCTGTTGTGTTTATAATTGATCAGTGTCGGGGAAGTTACTTTTAAAAAGTAGTGTTTGCTCGTTACTCGTTACTTCTGAAAAAACGAATTTGTACTTTACTTAGTTACCCTCTATGAAAAGTAACTTTTCACGTTACTTGTTATTTTTCCATTACTTTAACATTGCTCAGCATTGGACAGAACCCCGTATCTGTTCCTAAATGTGAAGGCCTACATAAAGTTCTACTACAGAGAACGTGACAATTATTTCTTTTGCGCTTTTTATTTTACAAAATGTCACATACCCTGTGGAATGAGAGCTCCTGGCCAATTTTTCTTCTGAAATAAGCAACCAGGTCCATAAAAACAAGCCCAAAATAGGCAACCTCTCGCTATTTCCTCTTCTAATGTGATATATTACTTTTTAAAAAGAGAAATTTACATAAAGTGTATTAATTTTCATCTACATAACATTTCAATATCACAGTGCCAAGCATCTATTCAAGAAAAGAACATCGCTTATAATAAGCAGACCTGGCAACTTTGGCTCTGGAGCATGCTCCATGTGCGTGAGTGTGTTTGGGGCCGTGCAAAATAACCAGGAAACGAAAAAGTGGACAAACTGCCTATCCTGGTCATGTTTTGCTTTATGTTAGGAGCTGGAAGATAATCAGGGGGATTCACACAGATAGAAGAGCCCCAAGAAGAAACCTCACGTTTAGAAACAAGCCCAAAAATCCAAGACCCGCGGCCGTGACTCGGAAGATTTGCGGCCCTTAGATGCTTAAAACGAGCGGACCTGGTAATGCTGCTCGTGTCTATGCGAGCAGCTGAGAAGGCAGCATCGGTCAGATCTGTCCAGGGGGAAAGTAATGTCAGGCCGCATTAAAAAAGGAACTACATTTCGTTATCAAATTCTCAGTAGTAGTATGTTACTTTATTTTTTTTACCCGAAAAAGTAGTTACTTAACACACAACTCTGTAAATGATCTTGTTTATTCCTGCTTTAAAGTCTCACATTTCAACACAGAGCTCTATGGGGACTAGCTCACTGCAGGACAGCCTCCAGTGGACACCACAGGAACTGCAGCTTTAAGCTATTGTGTTTTAGTTAGCTCTCACATCGCGTTCAGTTTGATGCTGTTTTATGAAGTTCGTTTGCACTTTTGAACTTAACAGTCTGTATGATACAAGACATGAACATTCTGATGTTATTGAACATTTTTAAACATTAAAATCTTAAACTCAGACGTAGGTTTGATATAAACCTGTTTCCTCTGCAGCCTTTGTGCAGGCAGAGAAAGGGCGGATCATTAAAGCTGAAATAAATCTGTCTGATGTGTTGTCGTTCTCCTGCTGTGTGTTTCTTTTTCTCCCGCTGTGAGAACCAAGGCTCTGCTGCATTATTTAAAGATCTCCTCCTGCAGCTCCAGCACCGGCTGTAAATCTCCGACTGGAGGTGCAGACAGGAGGTGAAAGCATGAAAAATGAAGACCACCCACAGAGGAGACCCTCGTCTGATTGCGCCAAACAAACCGGAGCTCCCGGTGTCCTCCACGCTTTCCTCCAGATGGTCCTTCTGTAGTCAGAAGATCTGAGTTGATCACTCAGGTTTTATGCAGCAGCTTCATCTTTAATCTACAAAGTATAATAATCATAAATACATTCAACAAGTGTTGATTTACATGATGGGTCTGTCAGCTGTTTTCGGTTCTGCAGCTGAAGACTGTATCAAAAATGTAATCAGGAAAACTAAATTATACTACCTGCTTCACACCATAAAGAGTATTATTTTTTGAGTTATCAAAATGTGCAGACGAACTCCAGCCAACTGTTTTAGATTTACAGAGCAGAAAATATTTGGAAAATTGGGAGAGAGCAGGTGAAGTGAGGGCTTCACATCATCATGAGCAATCATTTGTCATTTATGAAAAAAAATCATGTTGCACAGCTAAACTTTATCATTTATTTATTTTTTATAAACCATTATGTAAGCCAACAAGATACTTTCAAAAAGCAAAAGCAATTATCTGTTGTGGCAAAGAATGTTGAAATGTCAAGGAACAAAAGGCTTAGAGTAAAGAAAATTAAGTAAAGTTGTTGGGTACAAAAAAATAAAATGAATCAACAAAAAAGTGAAAATGTTGATTTAAAGTCTAATTGTTTGGATTCTTTTTTATTATTATTTGAAAAATGATAATATGGAAAATAAATCAAAAAGTTAATAAAAATGTTCTTTGGAAAAATGTCAAACTGTTGTGTGAAAAAAGCAAGAAAAGTCCAAATATTTACTGAGAAAATTAAAATTCTAAAAGACAAGAAAATGTTGGAAAAAATGTCATATTTAGGAAAAGATCAAAAATGTTCCAAAAGAAAATCAAAGTAATGACAAAGGTTAAAAAAAGAAGTCAAAAAGATTTAAAAAGAATAAATTTGAATAATTAGAAAAAAACAAAGGTACAGCAAAATAGAGAAAAAAATTGAAAATGACATAAGATATCACAAAATGAAATATAAAAAAGTACAAAGTCAAATAAACACAACTGATATAAAAACGTAAAAATAACAGGAAAGAAAAAAAACAGAATTAATAAAACACCCAAGAATGTGATTATAAAGTCAAATTGAAAAGGAAAAATCCTATTTTTGACACAAAAACGTCAAATTTATTTTAAAATCATATTGTAGGGAAAAGGTTACAAAATCAAACACAGAAAGTTACAGATGAAGTATATCCAATATTCAATTTAAGTGTCAGAACTAAGGAAAAAGTGAATTAATGTCATTTGTTCAAGTCACTTTGAAAATTGTCAAAATGTTAAAAAATAAATAATGTTTTGTTTTAAAGAGTCATTTTTCTTAGGGGTAGAAATTGCTTTGACATACTTTATTTTCCTTTTAAAAAAATTTGTGAATAATGCATTTTAAATTTTTCTTCTTATTTTGACTCCTTTTTCTTTTATTTTGACTTTTTCAAATTTTTTATTGCAGTGATATTTCCGACACTCCATGATATGTTTTTTTCTCAAGAGGAACATTTGGCACGTCTTTAATTTTGAAGTCAATTTTTTTTACCTTGTTTTGTTTTTTACTTGACTCATATCTTTAAAATGTGATTGATGGATCTTTCCTTTTGTACAAACTCGTGTTAACAGATGAAGTTTGGAGATTTTTGATCACTGGATGAACATGTTCACACCAAGAGGCCTTGAAAAGATTAGACACAGCCTCTTGAGTCCTTAATCTTAAAATGAAGAAGAAAAACGGAAACAATCCTAGTTTTGAAATATCACTGATTTGAGTAACGGAAGTGCTTTTATTCTGAAAGTCTGAACCGGAAGCTTGAGTTTAAATATGAGGTGAGAGCGGCGGCGCTCACAGGCAGAGGAGATAGAGGAGCTGCAGGAGAGGGGACTCGGGCTCAGACCTGTTTGTTGGATTAATCTGAGACTAAAGAGACTTCGGGCTTCAGTCTGACACCGAAAAACGAAAAAACCGGAGCAGGAGGATCGACACAGGTGAGTAAGGGCGGCCCGGGTTCACTTACCGGACAGGTAACGGGACCGCAGGTGGAGGAGGGGGTGTCCGCACTGTCACCACTCTACCGGGTGTTTTATATAATATAATCTCTGCCATTTGATATTTAAATCAGAAAATTAGTGACGCTTTCATGAGAGAAAGTAGGCAGTTTATTACCAGAAAATACCGATAATTTTCCGGTTTGATTCGGTATTTTCAACCGAATTTCTCCTGCAGGTAGAGACGGTTTGAGTGATTTGTAGGACCTGCTCGGTGCAAAAGTCTTCAAGGAGCTAACTAAATTGTTTTTTCCTTTAAGAGTTTTTGAGGCTTTTTCAAATCAAACAAAACAAACAAAATAAAATTCCTGATCATGCACTGTAAAAAAAAAACATCCGCAAAAAACAATAAAAACATGAAATGGAAACATCTTTAAAAAATCAAAAATGTCTGTTCCCTTTCATTTTTCCCTATAAAATTCATTTTTTTCCTTGTCTTTGGAAACATCTGATGTTGAAGCATGATCTATTTTTTATGATTTGATGCTGATTTAAAAGTAAGATTAAATTAAAGTTTTATTTTTAACCCCTGTTCCTGCGTTCAACCTGTTTTGTTGTAATTTTCTCATTCTGAAAACTCAGTTTCCTTGTAAGTTTTACCTATTTTATTGTACTTGCACAACAAAATGGTGAGAGCTCAGATGTAGGTGTTGGTAAAATATATGTCTGTGATTAACTTAATATACTCTGGATGGGGTCAACAGCATTTCCTATGAAACTAGAGTTTTGCATTTTTGCCAATATTTTGCTGATATGCTAATGTTTTAAAACTGATATTGGCTGATACTGATATCAATCCAGACATATAGAAATTAGTAAAAGTAGGCTATTTTGGATATCCTGGTTTTATCCAATATATATTTTTAACAGTAAATTTGGGCTTTGTTTGTTATTTTGAGAGCTACAAATGTCCCTCCATCATCCATTGTCTGTAACACATCCCTTTCACGGTCGCAGGGGGCCCCACTTAACCTAAAAAGCATATTTTTGGTCTGTGGGAGGAAGTCAGAGTGTCAGGGGAGAGCCAACGCATGCACAGGGAGAACATGCAAACTCCATACTAATAGGCTCTGACTGAATACTAAACAGCAACCTTTCTGAACAGCTAAAATCAAAGGTGCAAATATATTAAATAAAACATAACCAATCTGAATGTGAAGCTGCAGAAGTGCCTGAAGCTGCAGTTCTTCTGGTGTCCACTAGAGGCTGTCCTGCAGTGAGCTAATCCCCACTGAGCTCTGTGTAGCAATGTGAGACTTTAAAGCAGGAATAATTAAGTTAAAATTTTACCCTGAAGACGCAGAGACGCTTGTTATTGTTGATTTAGGCAGAAGCCGATTTTATTAAAATGGAGACCGTTAAGTAGGGCCTTATGAAATCCACGATCACGGAATCACAGAATTAGGCATTGAATACTGAGTTCAATATAAACATGAAATTTCACAGAAATGGTGGACATTTTATGTAAAAGCATTTTTTCCAGACTAAAAAGGAATGTATCTCTCGGGAAAATGCACAGATGGGGCCACTTACACTGCGGACAATTCACGCTTCACGCTCCTGTGCGATAACTCCTTGGTATGATGTATATGAAAGGAACTTTGATTGGTTATTTTTCCTCTCTCAGCATCACTCAGTCTCTAAAATGATAATAGATAGATAATCTTGCATATTTCTTCCTCTTCCCCAATCTCTCTTAATTCTACCATAATTATTTACCACTACTATATTATTATTATATTTACCATATTTTTTTAAGTATTATTTACAACAGTAATACTAATACTAATAATAACAAGATTAATATTTCTATTAAAATTATTTTGATTTCTTTAACTGTTTTTTTCTGGGGGGTTTTTCCGTCCAGTGTTCTCCGTTCAGAGGATGTTAACAGTTATTGGTTGTATGGTCTACTGTCTGTTCTACTTTTGTTATTTGAAAGTAGGGCTGGGAAATATCTCGATTAAATTGATTAATTCGAATTACTTTCTGCGGAAGATTAAAAAATTAAAAATCGAGATTTTTTTCATTCACTTACTTAAATTGTAAGTTGCTGCAAAGTTTGAAAAAATATAAAAACTGAAATTTTACAGTTTCATAATGGTGGCCCTGTCAGGTTTTACACAGGCACTTTTATAGACTTGTATTTATTTATTTTTTAATTAGATCAAATATTGATCAGAGAGGAACATGTTAACAAGCTGTGAGAATCCCTCAGCTTTCAGTGTTTATGTAGACAAACCTGCCTGCATTGGAACTACATAATCAACATTTTATGACACACTTCAATTTTATGAGGGAAATTCTGTTTGATTTAGAAACATATGTTGATAACATAAAGGCAGAACTTGATTCATGTTGTTTTTGTGTCACTTGGAGTTTTTTTGCTTTGAGAGGGAAAAAAATTGATTAAAATTGTAAATCTAGTTTGTCTAGTTTGTAGGCTGTCACTTTATAATTGATATTCGAATAACCGATCAAATATCCATGACTGAAATAGTAAATAAATATTAGAATGTAAAATATTGAGTGTTGCGGCACATCAGGGCGCCTGGAGCAGTGGACCGTTCCGTCCAGTAGAGGGCGCTCTGAGCGCAGCTTGACCATCCGTCACACCCGGAGCTCTCTTGATCTCAGTAATCAAAGAATCTCCACTTTGAGCGGACATTAACAGCTGAGGAGAGCTCTGTGGAAGTAGTTTTGGTTCTACACTGTTGATGGCAAACTGAAAATCAAAGACCAGGCTGTGTGTTCTGTGAAATGCAGTTTAGTCACTCGTCCTCCACTTATCTGTGGGCTCAGCCGTCGGCTTTTCGTCCAAGTTATACAGCTGAGTGCAGCAGCGCTTCGTCAAGAGTTTAACCCCGTGTGATTATGTTCTTTTCGGCAGGTCTTTACCGAATAAGAGAGTCTCTGTCCCTTACTGCGGGGGGGATAATTGAATATATTTGCTTATTTGTGTGCATGTCCAAAAACCGTTAGACTTTGCTTTTTAGGAAAAGTGACAGCCTTACTAGTTTGTGGGGAAAAAATTGGGGATTTTATTTTTAGGCCACATCGCCCAGCCCTATTTGAAAGAAAAACATTTGAAAATATTTTGCTGTACACTTGATTTGTGAGAATGAATAATGCCTGAAAACCTTTGACAGAGTAAGATGACTGTAAATCAGTCATGTGGACATAAGATGGTCTGAAATGCTCGGCTAACACAGACAGTCTCCCCTCGTCCTCCTCAGGGCTTCGGGGTGTCTGCCCTGGAGGACGTTGACAGATCCTCCGGTCTATCCCGTCACGTCCATTTGAGCTCTTTGGTCTATTTGTGGATCTCAGGGTCTCTGTGGGACTGAAGGACTCTTTAGTCTGGGTTAACTCTGACTCTGATGGAAGCTTATGTAACACACGTGCCCTGTAATATTCTGCTTTCTGTGTGAATGTCACAGAAGCATAAAGGAAGCTATTAGTGATCCCCCCACTGTGCCAGCTTTAGTCCATTCATGTCTATGTGATGTTTCACCTCTGCTGTGGATGGTGTTCACAGCTGTGGATGAGTTGAGCCCATTTCTCAGTCTACAGGGGTGATATTAGAGGACTGCACTGTAAAAAAACAACCTGGACAGGGCTCCAGACTTACTTCCTGCATTTTTTTAAGGTGCACCAGCACAAAAATTAGGTGCACCCGAATTTTTCATAGTGTCACAATTTTATCACTCTCCTTAACTTTTATATAATATAAATGATTTTAAAACAAGAACAAAATGTAAAGAAATACTTGCCTTTTTTTGAGGCAAAATTAAAAGAAAAAAAGAGCATCTAAAATGCTTCACTGAATGAAATCGACAATTTCAAACTAAAACATTAAGCAAATAAAACATTTCCAAATAAAAGTGCTTTACTGAATGAAATTTAATATTTCAAACTCAAACATCCCAAGTAAAACAAAAATAAAAGGGTCAAATGCTTAAGGTGGTATACTGAACTGAAAAATGAAATAATCCAGATTTTAACAACCAACAACAAAACATTTAACTGGATGGTCTTATTCTCCAATAAATTTGAACCTAGAATAAGACTTCACACACTATAGTCAGTATTTACAAAACTGAAACTAAAGTAAATAAAAAACATCTCAAACTAATTTATAAAAAAGACATATAAGACATAACATTTCATGATGTTTTTTCTTTTTCTTTACAGCTTTATTTTCTGTCTGTCAGTCAGGTCATTTGTCCTCAGTGGACATGAACACTCACCTCTGTGCCTGTGTGACTGAGAAACTCCCCCGTGAACAGGAGAAAGGACTGAACAAATAAAGATGTTATAGTTAACATTACTTTGTTTTACTTGTTTTTGTTGGTAAATATTAATTATTTGACAGTCACTAAGACAGATTTGTCAGAGCTTCACTGCTTCTTCAGAGTTACCACTCCGTGCTGAAACCTGACACCACAGTCAGGCTCTGTCTGGCCTCATTTGCATACTAACAGCTGATTGGATGATGACTGAGAGCTGTGTGTGTGTGTGCAGGCCTACAGCCTGCAGCCTGTGAAGATACAACACAGGGACAGAGAAAAGAGAGGAAGCAGGTGCTGTGTCTTGTTTGTTTTTGGCGGATTTTGCTGCTACCTCAGTTACATTTGTCAACTTAAATTTGTAAGAGTGCGCCTAACATTTTTTTTCTTTTGGTGCACCAGTGCGCCCAAGAAAAATGTTAGGTGCACTCTCACAAATTTTGGGTGCATGAGAGCCCAAAATAGTTGCACTCAGAAGCCCTGCAGTAGAATCTGCTCAATAAAATTCAGGTAACAATTTGAACTGACTTGACTGAATGCTTCATTTTAAACATTCAAAAACAAACATAGTCGCCATAAACAAACACATACATACCTAAAACAAAAGTAAAAGAAGGTAAACCACTGACAACATCCTGCATGTGCAGCAGGTTAACATGCTCAAAAAGGAGTAATAATGATATAAGCTTTATTTATTTTATAATAATAATAAACTTTATTTGTGTAGCACTTTTTAAAACAGAGGTTTACTAAGTGCTTTGGGAGGCAGGAACTTAAAGGCAGCAAAGCACAAGAGAATTAAAATCAAAACATTTAAGACAAACGCAAAAGGCAAAATGAGATTGTTTAGTTTAATTAGTTTAATTTAATTTATTTGATTAGGACAGTGCTCATCAATCAACAATTTAATAATACATGTCATTGTAAATATGACAGAATTGGCACAATAGCTAAATTTCATCTGTTGTCCAAAGGCAGGTGATCAAATAGAAAAAACAAATTAAAAAAGCAACACTTTCCACAAGACAGTAAACAGAAAACACACAGTTTTAACAAACAAGATTGACACACTGTGTAAACAACAGATAACTCACAATCAGGAAACATCAAGTTTCAAATTGAGAGTCCATGTCATAAGAACCCAGACATACAAGAACCGTGCTTCATAAAAAGAGACCGTTCGGACCAAAATAAAAGTTAAAAACAAAACAAACAAAACAAATACTTTAACAAAACAATAAAATAGAGATTATAAGAAAGATAGAGAACAATAAAACAAAAAGCTTTGAAGTCTTCTGTGAAAGGAGTGTAACGTAAGGGAAACGAAAATAAAAGAACCAGAATTAAAACTAAATAAAGACACCAGTCTGTTAACCTAGCATAGAAGAAATCAATAAAACAAAGGAGCTAAAATAAGATCAATACTAACAAATACATAGACTAATATAAGACTAAAAAACAAATGGAAGGCTAAAAAATAAATAAAAGGCTAAAAAAAAACACTAAAACACAGAGACAGAGAGAAGATAAAAAACAATAAAAGATGACATCACGTAAAAGCAGTTTTGTGAAAGTGAGTTTTTAAAAGTAGGCAGAAGTCTAAACTTATTTAATCCTACCCCTTATATTACCACGTCCTACAGTGATGCATTTAATTTCTACTATTAATGATATTTATAAGATTCAACCTGCTAAAAACAAATAAAACACAGAGAAAGAGAGACAATAAAAGACTATAAAAGACGACATCACATGAAAGCAGCTCTGTAAAAGTGAGTTTTTGAAAGTATTTAATCCTACCCCTTATATTATCACATCCTCTTAATTTTTAGATATTTATTATGTTTACAAGATTCAACCACCTTTTTAGGAACAAAGGTTCTTTATAGTATGTTGACAATAAAATGTTAAATGCAACTTATACACAATTACAAAATGTATTTAATTCCTATACATATAATACACCCCTACTCATACACAGAAAAAGACATCTCAGAAAAAGACAATATATCTGTATTTTTCTGACTCTGCCATAACCTGGATTAAACCGACACTCTTCATCCTTATATTTTAAGTTTGAGTTTTGAATATTCTTCTAAATTTGTTCATAGTTTTACTTTTCTTTAATTCATCTTTCCTATAATTTAACTCACATACTTTTTAATGTTGCTGTGACACGTTGTATTTAAAAGTTCAGTTCCCCTCTAACTAAAGCCTCCTTCTGTCTGAAAATAGTTTTCTTATGTTGTCTGGAAGTAAATTATTTCATGCTTTGGATATTATTCATGCTGTTTTAAACTGGGTAAGGTGTTGAAGTTTTAGAGCTTGTCGTTTTAAAAAAGGTAACGCAATCAACGCTTTTTTGGGACCAAAATAGCTGTGATTGGATGAAGTCTCTGTCAGACATTTTCCTCTAGTTTTTATTTGTTGATGGAAATGTCAGTTATTTTATTTTTAGTTTTTGTCCTTGCGCTCTTGTTTTTATTAGTTACTGTCTAGTTTTCGTCAAAAAGGTTGTTGTTGAAAACTAAGACGAAAATAATTAGCCAACAAAATTACACTTGGACTGATCTAAATTTTTAAAGGCTGAGATCCCTTCATTTCAGAACATGTAAAAGTTTAGTATGTCATTTACACTAAAACTGTGCATCCTTGTAAGTTGTTAAAAAAAGAAGTTGTAAAACAATGCAGAGTTCTGAGGAAGGTCCGAGCTGCATTTTTATCAGCATCACAACACACACACACTTTGGCTTGTGGTGCGTTCAAGTTGTAGTCGGAAGTAGGAATTTCTGGGTTCAGAGTAGGAAACTGCAACTGGAACGTCCCCCTAGTCTGAATTTCCTACTGGGAACTCGGTAAAACCTCGCCACCCCCGAGTTGACAATCGAAGATGGATGCCCCCAGTGTGAACAGTTATTTAGCTCCTGTAATAATCAATTTATTTGCACTTCTGACTGGGGTGTGTCGCTCTAGATCAGCGGTATACATAGTATTGTTAGACTTATATTAACAAAAATGCTGCCATAGTGATAATCACATTCTTCATGTGATATTTGTGAACAACAACACAGGAGCGTGCTAACAACAGCTAACAATAGCCTGGTGGATCGGCATGTTTTTTTTCCGACTTCAACTGGAACGCTGATAAGTCGGAGATGATGTCACTCCCATTTCCGAGGTTACTGGAACGCAGCATTACGACAGTCGCCGCGCGTGCTCATGGGTAGCAGAGTCTTAATGTCGCCGGTAATAGATTCTCCTCATAGCACCTTTAAATTTGTTCTTGTCATTTCGACTTTTATCCTGACATGCCAAAAATTATATTTTTTCATCTAAAATGACTATGACATCTAAAAAACTCCCCCGTGCACAAACTTAGTTGGTGATCCCTGATTTACGGTATTTATGAATTAAAATTCAATCCAAACAGGAAAGCGTTGTCTTACATGTTTTTTGTTTTTGCACTGACTCGTGTGATTTTCTGCTAATGAGGTCTTTGTGCTTATGAGTGAACGTGAGGCAGAGGAAGCGTCTGGTTCCTCTGATTGGTTGATTCGATTAACATCTTTAACACGAGGTGAACACATCACTCTCACTTCCTGCTGTTCGGTCACTTTTAACGGGATTAACTTGAGTCAAAGTGAATTAAAGAGCAGATGGAGGGTCTGTGAACAGAAGGAGAGAGAGAGAGACCCCAGACCCTCTGCCACTGCGAGGGGGGTCCTTTTGTGTCTTTGTGGTCATGTGTTAGTCCGCCGTGTGAGCTCTAAGTGAGATTAATATGAAGCATTTCAGATAAAAAACCTCAAACATCTGTCACACTGAGCCTCACTTAAATTAGAAACAGAGGATATAAATAATTCTTAGAATAAAGAGTTCAGAAAGAGAAGCTGGAGACAAATCAGGACAATCAGCAGCATCAATAAAGCGTTTTGAAGGAAACATCTTTTACTGAAGGGTTTTATTTTGGAGTATTTAGCAGAGTTTAGGGCTTAAACTGAGAAAAATGTGAAGTTTGTATCTACAACACATCCTGAAAACAGCTGACAACTTATGAGAGTAAACCTTACAAAATATTTATATTGTTTGATGAATTTATTTGATCACCTCTGTAAACAAGACTTCACTGGATTTATCTGGAATTAAACATTTTTCAATCTCCATTTAATGAATATTTATTTGTGTAGCTCCAGTTTATAACAAGAGTTACTTCAAGACACTTTACAATAAAGCAGACTGAAGACAAACTCTTCATATATAGATACACAGATATGTACATACAAACTAGGGGTGTCCTGATCCGATATCAGCAAAAAAACAAATATCAGTTTATATTACCCTGCATCTAAAATATTCGATATAAGCACTCAGATACATACGGTGGCGTATTGCATTCACATGAAAATAAATAAAAATCTGCGTGTTTTTATGAGATACTATCTCAAAAAAACAGGAATTTATTTATTTTTGATTTAACTGTTTTTTCGAAAATTGTCAAAAATTGTGCACTCTTCAGCTTTAAGGAAAATTTTGTGCGTCACCAGTTTCTTCCTCAGATTTGAAGTATTTCCGCCGCTAGCCTTACACTTGGCGTCACAAATATTGCAGCAAGCATAATCTCCATCACATTTAATAAAGTAGAGCCATACTTTCGAACGCTTTCTCTCAGCCATGCTTGCCTTGTTGACTGAGCCCGCGGCTGCTGACGTCATTTCGCTATTGCTGTGCTGCGTTCAAGTCCGGTATGAAAATTCACCTACTCTACCCAATTGTATGCCTGCTTCTTCCACTCCCTCACAGTCACAAGGATGTGTTTAGGTACCTAAACATGGCACCGTTTGATTTCTGTTGAATCGGTACTCGGTAGTACCTACATAATTCGGTCGGTACCTCTTAAAGTACTGAATTCGGTAACCATCCCTAGTACAAAGTACAGAAAATCGTGTCCACGTCTTCACTTACCAACGTTAGCGGGTTAACTGTATGGGAAAAAAACCCGCGTTGACCCGCTAATTTTAGTGTGAAAGCCGTATTGCAGGATCAGGGTTGAAATGCCGATTAAACCCTTTCAAACTGCCGACAGGAGCCGTTTGTTTAAGCTTGTTTAAGGGTTTAAGCTGGTATTTCGGCCAGTCTGAAAGGGGCATGAGATATTTAGATCAGAGCTACTTTTTAATTAGATTTGAAAGTTTCTCACTGTTGATGGTTTCCCTTTTGGATCGACTTGAGCCTCCTGTAATGTTGTGCTCATAAATTCTGCTGAAGTTTTGTTGGTGTTACAGCAGCTCCTCTGAGCTCCATTTAATGACTTTTTTAAAGATGAAAATGAAATGATTAGACAACGTGGACGATGTCAGAGAAATTTGCGAGGTCCTCCAGACTTTATGGTCTGACTCTGCAGTCTGTAGCATAAACGGCTCACCTCTCCGCTCTCCAGGTCTCACTTTAAACCCTCCAAACGCTCTCTGCCACAGCCTGACATGTTCAGCTCTTTATTAAATCCAGAGAGGTGCTGCAGCTGAAACACGAGGCTTCATCATGAGAGCGTTTGGTGCCCAGCTGCTCGATCGCCCTCTGCACAGAGAGAGAGAGAGAGAGGGAGGGAGATTCTTCTGCACGCGCTCCGGTTTATTCAACAAACTTGAACCAGATGTTTGCAGCTGTAATGAGGCCTCTACCTGTGTGGTCCTCATTCACACAGGAGCTGTGGTTCAAGCTGTGGTTCTCTTCTGCAGGAAGGAGACGTTTTATCCGCACAAGAGTCCAGCATTGGCAGAGTTATAGCAATAGACTAAATTTAACAAGAAATAAATATAAGTCTGGCCCTTATGAGAGCTCAAAAAGGTTATAGGTTTTTGAAGGCTGATTCATCCATCCATTATCTATACTGCTTATCCCTTTTTGAGGTTGTGAGGTCACTGTCCCAGCTGACATTGGGCGAGAGGCTGGTATACCCTTATCCAGTTAATCAGCCAACTGCAGGGCTTTTTCAGCAAACGTTAAAATAAAAAAGTATTTTCATATTTTTACGACTCCAAACTTTAAAGCATGATTTTTGGTGTTTCATGTCTTGCCTCACTCCAGAGTCCATGACAAGTAGATACATTCCTTCTTTCGAATGTGCGTGTAGTAACAAGGAAGAGACAGGCAAAGCTCACCCACCGCTAGTTAGCTTAGCTCAAACACTGGGAGTATAGGGGAAGCCTTAGCCTGCCTCTGCCTGCAGTCATCAGATAAATTCGAAAGTAGCTCTTAATGGTTATGTTTGATTATCTACTTCTCCTAAGCAGAGGTTTTGTTCTGTAACATACACTGTGAAAAGGTTGTTGTAGATTTTACAGTAATTTACGGGCAACAAGATGCCAGTAAATTACTGTTAATGTCTTTACAGTAGCATTACTCTATTTAAGTTAACAGGAATATTATTGTATTTTCTTTAACTGTTTAACTTCTGTATTTTTATTCAAGGTATCATTACAGTCTTTCAGTTTACAGCGTTATTACTGTATTATCAAAAAAAACATCCTCGCTGTTTTTCCATTTACAGGGTCTTTATCCTACAAGGTTTTAATGCATTTTAAATTACAGCAAACTTACCATATTTTAATGCATATAAAGATATCCTTAACTCTTTTATACCATGTACTGGAAAGAAATAATTTTGTAAATAGAATAAATACATTAAAAATACATACATCATCTTTACACAATAAATACATTTAATCACAACATGGTTTCACCCAAATATATGAAACATTACCTTAAAAATGTTACCTGCTACTGGTCAGTTTTCCTGGGAAAAATGTTTTTTCTCCTGATCTATTGCCATTTTCAGTATTTACTGTATGGACATTTTATAGTAAATAACTGTAGATTTAACTGTAAATGCTGTTAATTTTACAAAAATCCGATTTTTTTTCACAATATTTTGCTATTTACAGTAATTCACTGCATAGCTGTGCACAGTGGGTAGAATTTATATTTGATATTTTTTATTTAATTGTACTATATTCTTATGGTTAAGGTTAAAATTTGTTTAACCCACTGATTAATAACAAATGGTCAGTTTTTTAAATGGTCAGTTTTTTAAATCTTTTTTTCTTAAAAAAGTCGTTTTTTTTTTTTTTTTCAAAATTTAAATGCTTCATGTTAGTCTGTGTTAATAAGCCACTTTAAAATGCAATCCAGGCATTTGAAGAGAGAGAATAAACAGCTGGTTAAAATATATTGCTGAATAAATCCTAAAAACAGACTCACGTGTATTTTTGCTGATATAGTCTGTGGACATCATCATTGATGATATTTTCACTGGTGTTAAAAAAACTAACTAAAGATTGCAAAAATCGACAATATCGTAGAATCGCAATTTAAATCTTATCAGCACCTAAAAAATCGTGGGAAAAGCGTATCAACCCAGGCAAAAAATACAAAATAAGTCATAAAAGTCTGTATGATTCCTGCTGATATTGTATCGGATGGATATCGGTATCCACCAATACTCAAGGCTGTATATCAGTATCGTATCGGAGGTGAAGAAGTTGTATCGGGACACCCCTAGTGTAAACAGCCCAAAGATTGGTCCAACATCAGAGTGGTCTGACGGATCGTGATTCATCTTGGAACAGTGGTTAGGAGTCAGTGTGAAGCTGAACAGAGGCCCTCCTCCTCCTCCTCCTCCTCTCTCTGGGTGTGGGTGTGGGTGTGCTGTCGTCTCTGGAGGATCGTGATTTTACCTCTGAGCTCATTTTAACTTTAATCTCTCTGATTTGTCTCCTGACTGCAGCACAGGGCTGAACAGAGGAGTCATTTTCTTTTCATTCCTGCATCAGAAGAAAAGCTTTTCTCTCTTAAAGGAGTCTGATAAGAACTTTAAATGTGGAGCAGAGACTGATGGAGATGTTTTTAGTCTGCAGTCAGCGCCCGGATGGAGATTAACAGCTGCTGGTGTTTTTACTTTATGACACATCAATCTATTTATTTACCCTGAACACTGAAATAAAGGCAGCTATAAATCAAAATGACTAAATAAATGTCCAAGGCCCCTTTTGTAAATGTACCGGCTATACAACGAATAATGCCACAACACTTTTGTTCCTTTTTGATAATCTCCAGCTTAGACTTCAACCATCATGTTGTGGACCAATGATGGACTCTTGCTGATTATATATAAGCTGAAAAATGTGAGAGATAAGTTTGTGAAGATTATAATTATAAACAAAATGTTTAAGCTTAATTAATTCTGTTTTCAGGGCTTATTATTAGCAGTGATCCAAAAAGGTGAATTATACTATAGCACAGGGTTGCCCAAACTTTTTATATCAAGGGCCACAGAAAGAGGAAAACGTTGACAACTGAGCCACTTACTGCACTTCTTTAGTGTAAGTTAAAGTTTTAGGGTTTAAAGGTGTAGTTTGTAGAAGTTGGCAGCATTTCGCTAAACAGGAACGGTGAATATTGGATATAATGTTTCTATTTGTATGTAGTCTGTCGAAATAGGTGTACAATCATCCTCATAAAACTTTGGTTTACTTTTTAGCAAGTTAGAAAAAGCTTTTTATATCTATGTACAAGGGGTGTCTCGATCCCATATCGATATCAGTCTGATATCAGCAAAAAATAAATATCAGATTAAATCGGCCTGCAATGTAAATCTCTGATATAAGCAGTCCATTCAAATTTATTTTTTTTAAAATTTAATTCAGTTGTAGAAGATACTTGTGTTTAAGTTAAAGGGCAACTTCGGTATTTTTCAACCTGGGTCCTATTGCCCCAAGTGTATGTGTGTATACGATTGACGGGTACAACTCGTTTTAAAATTGGCTCAGGATCAAGGGAGCGGATGCAGCCGGCAGCCGCGAAGCTAGATAGGGGGGCAACTGCATCCCGTATAAGTTTGAGCATTAAAAGTGTTTATTTCGCCACAGACCGGTTCTGCGATCGCGGTGCTAGCTCTCTAATTAGCATTGTTAAGCATTGCGTTTTCCTTCACGTCCTCTGACCTGTGTGACGTCATCTGTGAGCTTGTTGCCGGAAGAAAACAGAGGAGCCATGCAGTGCGCCGCTCATAGTGGAGCTGCTTATCCCGGAGGACAGTTGAAAGTTTTACTGCATCGGTATCATGGCTGAATATTTACCAGATTTCGAGAGTGAAGACGAGCCTTTTCATTACGACGGCCACCCGTATTTATTTGAGCCAGAGTATACGGACGAGGAGCTGCTACAAACTCAAGAGCTAACGAGGATAGCAACAGAGGGCCAACGAGCAGGCGAGGGTGAAGCAGCGGCGGCACAAACACTCTAGATTTGTCTCTGACACACACATTTACTGTTGCCATAAATCCTCTTCACTTTTTCCTCTCGTCCAGCCAGTACAGACTTGTGGCCTACTGTGTTACAATGCTAATTAGAGAGCTAGCACCGGCGATCGCAACCGGTCTGTGGCGAAATAAACACTTACACAACACATACAATACGTATACGTATTGTATGCATGAAGACATATTAGTTATACTTACTTTATGGATAGTTGGCCATTTGGTCCCTGTGGTTTTGGTCGCCTCCTCCAATTTATTTTGGGTACATGAAAAAAGGTATCCAGCACTGCCCTGTTGATCAGAGGGGGGAAATCCTCTAATGTAGTTACACAGCGTCGGGTACTTTCTGTATCATCCCACGACACATCGAGACCACGAACACTGGGCAACAGGTCCCACTCGTTACAACACAGACATTCTTCCTCTGTGGGCATAGAGTCACAGCAACCACAGGAGCACCACCAGTCCTCAGAAATTCGCGTTCGTGCAGCCGCTGCTTCACCCTCGTCTGCTCGTTGGCCCTCTGTTGCTATCCTCGTTAGCTCTTGAGTTTGTAGCAGCTCCTTGTCCGTATACTCTGGCTCAAATAAATACAGGTGGCTGTCGTAATGAAAAGGCTCGTCTTCACTCTCGAAATCTGGTAAATATTCAGCCATGATGCAGTAAAACTTTCAACTGTCCTCCGGGATAAGCAGCTCCACTATGAGCGGCGCACTGCATGGCTCCTCTGTTTTCTTCCGGCAACAAGCTCACAGATGACGTCACACAGGTCAGAGGACGTGAAGGAAAACGCAATGCTTACAATGCTAATTAGAGAGCTAGCACCGGCGATCGCAACCGGTCTGTGGCGAAATAAACACTTTTAATGCTCAAACTTATACGGGATGCAGTTGCCCCCCTATCTAGCTTCGCGGCTGCCGGCTGCATCCGCTCCCTTGATCCTGAGCCAATTTTAAAACGAGTTGTACCCGTCAATCGTATACACACATACACTTGGGGCAATAGGACCCAGGTTGAAAAATACCGAAGTTGCCCTTTAAGACACAGTGGTTATTTTGTAATTTAATGATATATGTTTTTGATTTCCTGAGGTTACTTTTCAGGGTCTTCTATTTCATTTTTTATTTATTTTATTTAATTGTAGTATGTTCTTATGTTTTAGGTTAAAATTTATTGAACCCATTGGTTTATAACAATGGGTCAGTTTTTCTCATACCTACTATTGCTGACTACTGTTCTCTGTTTGAGTAATCTCACCTGATCAAGCCTTTTCTTACAGTCCATACTTCAAAATAAGTAATAAAAGTCTGTTTGATTCCTGCTGATATCGGATCGGATCAATATCGGCCAGTACCCAAGGCTAAATATATTAGAATGGACTGCTTGTATCGGAGTGCTTATATCTGATATTTTAGATGCAGGCCGATATAATCCGATATTTGTTTTCTTGATGATATCGGACTGATTTCTGAAATCAATATCGGATCGGGACACCCCTTGTTATCACCTGTCAAGGGGCCCTTGTAAGCCCAGGCTTTCATCTGATTCACACCTCATCAGGGCGAGAATTACTTTCTGAACAGTGTAGACGTGAGACTCTAACGGCTTTTCTAATCCTCTCAGACACAAAACAAGAGTAAACTGCAAGAATGTCGGTGCTTTAAGATTAATATTGCAGTATACTTTGTAAATCAGACCTTTGGACAAAGTAAATATGACAGAAATGTGCATGATTGCTGGTACTTACTGCTGTAATTGAAATGTGTTCAACTCTTTCAGGGGCCAATTCAATATGTGCAGCGGGCCATGGTTTGGACACCCCTGCTGTAGTACAATGCTAACGTCTGTGTGAAATCTCTTTTTTAAGCAAGTGAGCAGCTGAGATGGGTGGAGCTGACAGCACGTCTGTGTATCTTCTATTATGATTTTAACAGAGATAAAACTGCAGCAGTCGCCCTCACTGTCTTTTACTTCATCAGAACGATGCTGAAATCAGGCCTGTTAGATTTACTCACGTTTAGACTGAAGAGCAGATGAATCAGCAGCTCATTTGAACGTGGTTGTTTTGTTCTCTAAGCACTGACAAACATGGTGAAGGTCCAGTGTCTCTGTGTGGGCGGAGCTTCTGTCAAAACATCAGAAGGTCGCCACGGCGTGAGTCACGTCCTTCTGTTCGGCTCCAGCTGACAGCTGCACACTCGCTCAATCATGCAACAATAAAAATATCACTTTGAACAGGATTATTGTCTGAAGTCTGCACGCCCACTTCAGTCTTTTGTTCTCAAAATGTAATAAAGTCATCAGAAATGGATTCTGCCTTATCTCCACAGAGTTATAAAAAGTTGTAAACAAAATTATGATTCATTTAAACGGATGACGAGCCAAACACGGGAGGGTAACATGACACAGAAAGATCATTTCTAAAAGTGGACTTTTATAAAGGAAATGCAAAGGCTTAAGTCATAGCAACAATGTTGGAAGTAAAGACAGTTGTTTAAAAAATATTAAAATTGAGTTAATGTTTTAAAACTTAAATGTCTCCATATCATTTTGACTTTTACTTGTTATTTGTTCTTTTTTTGGCTTTGAGACTTTTGACCTTTTTGGGATTAACTCTCAGATTTAAGTATTATTCCTTTCAGTTTAAAGGAGACATATCATGCTTGTTTCTTCTTTTCACTATGCCAGACTAAGATGCCTGTAAATCATTTCTGCCCTCAGTACAAGTCATTTAGTTCCTTCATTGCCCCACAATAGCGTTCTCAAAATCCTCATTTTAGGCCATTAACAAGGTCTTGTTGAAATGCTCGGATCTGAGGATGACCTAAAGTTACCTCGCAACGTCACAACCCTTTGTGCTCTGATTGGTCAGTTCTATCGGGGGTAGAGCCAGCCTGTCCTCCTTCTTCTACTGTATTTTCCGGCAGGCTCAAAGCAGTGTCCGCGGATTGAGTCCCCCTACAGGCCAGAGCTGGTAATGAGTGAGTGTGAGCTAGGGATCTATATACTGCTGCTGGACGGATGTGTTCCTTGGTGACGGTTTTGTGGCTAACGGACATCACAGAGGAGGAAGTGTTTTATCAGATTACTCCAATAAAAAGAAAGGTACCTCGTGACGTCACGACGTTTGAAATCTCGCTGACATCTCGCAATGACCTATTTTCAGAGGCATCAAATCTCATTCTAGGATAGCAGAAAAAATACAATATCTCATTTTTTGAAAATTAAGGGGGTGTAAGGTCTTGTTTTCAAATTTATTATATTATATGTAAGTATTAAATCATGCATCAGCATATGTCTCCTTTAATATATGTGAAGTTAAGTTTTTTTCTTGTCATTTCAACTTCATTTATCTCACACGTCTTTTCCTTTTTTTTGACTTTTTTTAAAAAAAAGTAAGGTGTCACAAAAAAACATAATTTATGTTGAGTTTTCATTTTGACTACAAGTTTTCAATCTTTGTTTTTATGAATTTCATCACCAGATGGTGCTTTTCTTTTTATTTAATCTGACTGTTTTTTTTTCTAAAAAGTAAGATAGAGCATTAAGGTTTCTGCTTACAATGATGCATCGTCATGTATCTTGATTTCAAATTAAATTGAACCGTTAATAGGGATGTAATGGTTACTGGTAAAATGGTAAACTGCGGTAAAATTCCCCATGGTTATCATTACCGTTCCCTCTTTTAATTACCGAGTTACCGTGTTTGATCACCACACTTGTCAATAACTCACAGTGATGCTGCTCATTGCCTGGAAAAGGCAGAACTATGTGTGTCTGCTCCTCGGTGAAGCAGCGGAATGAGTAGTTTGTATTGTTTGGCCTCTGAGACAGTGAGCGAAAGTTATCCTACAAACATACTACAGCGGAGATTTTTTCCTCTCAAAATGGATTTAGAACTCTGGTCGAATTCTGGATTTTAAAACAATGCCGAGGGGAAACTGATAGAAGACGGTCACCCTGTCTAAACATGAAGCTGCAGCGGAAGAAAAAGACATGCGTGATTAAAACTGCCATAACTCCTGGAGTGACTGAGCCGGAGAGAGAGAAGTTTCAGTGGGCCATACCTAAGTGAATTATGGGCAATTTATCAGTATTTTCTGTATAAATAATGTATAAATCTTGTAAATAATAGCATTCATATCATTCTGGAGTGTGTTTTTTGCCGTTCTTTTACCGTGTATTCGCTGTATTTTGTGATTGATCGTCTTTTCCGTCATAGTTCATGTTTTATGGATTTTATCGTAATTTGGAAATATCAGAGGTGGAATTCTGACATGGAGAGAGGGAGACCAGAGGAGAGTCATGAAGGGGACTAACTGGACAGGAATTCCCTCAGGGACTATCGCCAATTTAAAAAAACAGCCTGGACAACGAGCTGTAACATGGACACTTATACTGCAGGCAAACTAAAATGTGTGAGTGTATGTAAAATAGGTTAAGTTTATTATTGGTCATCTCAAATTTTGAACATGTTCATTTACAGTTGTTAATAAAGGGAATCTTGTTAAAAGTTCAAATCTGTTTTTTTCTTTTCTTATTACACACTGCTTAACATAATAATGACAAATACTTGCCAGAATTGTTTACTTCTATTTCTCATGAAAAAAAGGGTAAAAAAATTACTCAAAGGACATTTCCTGACACATTTTGTTGACAAAAAAAACAAAAAGACCTGTTATAATTATAATATTAAAGGGGTTAAATGATTTCATATGTGTGTAATCGTACTTTTTGAACATTTTGAGCACACTGCAACAATACCGCGATAATCATGCTAACCGTGATCATTTTGGTTACAATAACCGTGATACAAAATTTTCATACCGTTACATCCCTAACCGTTAATAACAGTTATTGTTATCTAATTGTAAAACTAGTGAAAATGCTCAGCTCTCATTAATAAGGTTGCAAATTTCTGGGATTTTAAAAAGCTGGAAACTTTACATGAGAGTTGATGTAAACTCATGGGCATAAACAAGAATAAACTTGGAATTTACCAAGTTAGAGGTTGATTGGTTTACTCTATAACCTTGGTTATTAATTAAGGCCCTTTATTAGTCATCTTTTGCTCTTTTTATGTCATTTTTTGCTGAATGTTGTCATTATTTTTTTATTCCCTCTTACTTGGTTGCTTTTCTTTTATATATAAAGCTCATAATAATCATTGTTCCTCTACAGTGTTCCTGTACTTCTGTCTTTATGAAGGATGCGTCACGGCTCTTGTGGCGTTTTTTCTCTGTTTTCTGTTTCATTTGTGCGACTTGAGTCACGGTTAAAAACAAACATGAATCATGAGCAGAAACAGGGTGAACATTAACGGGACAGCATGATGAATCACTCTCATTACTGAATCGATCCTTCTTCACTCTGCTGTTTCCTCTTTGTTTTATGTTCTTCAGGTCTGTGCAGCCGTGTGAAGCAGCTCCAAACGCCATGCTGTCTCTCCTGCAGGTATGTAGAGGTTAGTATGGAAACAGATGGACATGAGGTAGACTCCAAGGCAGGGTCACAGGCTGAATGTAACAGAGCTTTTATTTCAGAGGAACTGTGGGAAAGACAATATTAAGGCCCTGTCCACATGCAGACGAAAATGTTTTTGTATTTAAAATGTTCTCTGTAAAGACAGAATTGTCTCAGTAAATGTATCCATCCACGTGAAAACGCTGCAGCACATATGCCAGGGCTAGGTATTTCCAGCAACCTCACGATATGATACGTATCCCGATGCTGGAGCCACAATACGATATGTATCCCGATACACGTAAATTGTGAACATTGACTCCTAAGTTCAAATTTAGAACATATGCTTCATGATGTAGCTCGTCCTCTACTTTGGACTGTGTCATTGTTAGCATTAGCCAAAGAGTATTGACAACAACTGTCAAAACATTTAGGCAGTATCAATTCTGTAGAATCCATATTGATACACGTATCGTAAGGAGTGCGTGACAATATTTAGTCGTCTCGGTATTTTGAGCACAGGCCTAACATATGCCAGGCTGGAATGTGACACAAACTGTTGAAACAAGGCTCCAGAGTGAAAAGTGTTGAAAACGTTTTCGTCTGCGTATGAACAGGAATCGTCATTTTCAGGGACAGCGGGGACATGCAGCACATGTGCAGAACTCTTTCAGATAAAGGTAGCATTTGCATGTAGGAACAACAACAACCATGTGTGCTGCTAACTGTGCTCCGTTTATCGCTCCTCCAACAAAATGTGGATTTGCTGCATCAATACTTTGACCAGTGGGGCCTTGTTTTTTTTGTTTTTTCTTTGAAAAGCTTGTCTTCACCAGAAAGCGTTATCACGCAGATGTGTGCTCGAACACCGCTGTTTCACTACAAACTTACATCCCCAGCTACTAACCTGATATGCAGTGTTAATTGTAAACATGTTTAATTTAGTTTTAGTTACAGTTTAGTTGGTGTGTTTAGTGGAACAATAGAAGGAGAAAAATGACAGGACCTGGCCAAAACTCTGATCAAACCATGGAATTTAAAACGCAGACACCCTGGTTTGATTGTTGTCATACCCTTAAAGTCCAATGTAAGCACATAATCCAACCTCTTTGTCCAATGTGCCAGGACTTGTGCCAGAAAACTTTCAGAAAAGAAAATTTAAGAGTGACACTCCTTAAACTGCTGTGCCATGTGCACACAATGGCACACTTCATTAAAGAAGGGCTCTTAATGTCAACGTGAGTGATTCATTACCTCTGTGAATTACTTCTTAGTAAGCATACTTAATGACTCTACAAACTCTTTTCCAGGAAAGCACTGATTTGTTATTTTATTTGCTTGTGTTGAGATATTTAGTGATATGTCAACAATAAATCAAATCACTTCAGCTGTTCAATTAACTATCACACATGTGCAGGCTCTTCTTACTGGATTCAGTTCAGTGTTAATTTTGACAGCACCTTTTATTTAGTTAGTTTTTTGCCTGATACATTTTTGTAGTTTTAGTCATAATTCATTTATCTAAATTGTTTTTATTGTAATCTAAGTTTAGTTGATGGAATCTGCTGTGAATTCAGTCAACTAAAATATGAAGTGCAAAGTGTAAGGCATTTTTATGTTTCCTTGAATTTCTGAAGTCATGTTTTAAACTTGGATAAAATAAAACATCTAATAACCCTTTACTGAATGTTAGTAAAGTCTGAATGTCTAAATGAACAGAAACAAATGTTCCTTTTGTGTGAAATGCAGTCACCTTTATTTCGGCTACCTGGCAGAGCATCTCAGTTACAATACCAGAACTGACAACAAACAGTGAACCTGCTCTACGTGAATATATCAATTCATAAAGAGAGCAGCTCTGATTGGATCACTCCACAACTTATCCCAACACCACCAAGCTAAGGCAGCTGTGATTGGATGTCGCTCTGAACTCATCCAAACTTTCCACACAACCAAAGTAGCTGTGATTGGATATATTCCTAACTTGCCCTATTTATCTTTACCACTTGACTACCAGCAATTCCCTCAGATCAATTATATTTCCGGGTAAAATACCTTCAAAGTTAATGCTAACTTTTGTTAGCATGCATATGGGATTTTCCATTATATGTTAGCCTCAAGCTAACAAAGTTGTTGCTTATGTTGAACACATGGATTTAGCCTGTAAGAAAGCTTAAAGGACATTACTACCTGGCAGAGCATCTCAGTTACAATACCAGAACTGACAACAAACAGTGAACCTGCTCTACGTGAATATATCAATTCATAAAGAGAGCAGCTCTGATTGGATCACTCCACAACTTATCCCAACACCACCAAGCTAAGGCAGCTGTGATTGGATGTCGCTCTGAACTCATCCAAACTTTCCACACAACCAAAGTAGCTGTGATTGGATATATTCCTAACTTGCCCTATTTATCTTTACCACTTGACTACCAGCAATTCCCTCAGATCAATTATATTTCCGGGTAAAATACCTTCAAAGTTAATGCTAACTTTTGTTAGCATGCATATGGGATTTTCCATTATATGTTAGCCTCAAGCTAACAAAGTTGTTGCTTATGTTGAACACATGGATTTAGCCTGTAAGAAAGCTTAAAGGACATTACTACCTGGCAGAGCATCTCAGTTACAATACCAGAACTGACAACAAACAGTGAACCTGCTCTACGTGAATATATCAATTCATAAAGAGAGCAGCTCTGATTGGATCACTCCACAACTTATCCCAACACCAAGCTAAGGCAGCTGTGATTGGATAGATTCCTAACTTGTCTCTTCTTTCTACATTACCAAATTAGGTCTTACTGGATTAAGTCTCTGTCAGACATTTAAGTCTAGTTTTTATTTGTTAGTGAAAATGTCAGTTAATTTAGTAAGTTAAAAAGTTGATGTTAAATTAGTAAAATGGGTCTAAAGAGAGAATTCAGAGGCTGTGTGTGCGCGTCTCTATCAGCCTTTAACTCTTGTGTTTTTGTCTCCTTCCTCAGTCGATGTGAAGCTGATTGAAGTCTGAGGATAAAACTCTTCTTTCCTTCATCTGGACCTCAGAGTCTTTAAACAGGTACAGATGGTACGATACTTTCTGCTGCCTCTCTGTCCTCCTTTACTCCATCTTCTTATGATCTGGTCTCTTCTCTGTCTGTTATATTAAATGAAGAGCTTAAAGGGATAGTTCAGGTGTTTTGAAGTAAATGAACCTGAACATGTGCCACAGTGTCACAGCTCACTTCTCTCTCTGTTCAGAAAAGAACTGTGGGAGAAAACAATCCAAAAAACAGCATGGGTTCATCTTTTCACTACGAACATTTTGTTAACATCCACTTAATTTTCCACTAGTAAGCTTCTTTGATTAGGCACAGGTTATGTGTCCTTCCACCTCAGTGAAATCTGTGCTGAATCATCAAAAAGTCTGTTTCAAAGTATAGGCCGTAGAATTTGGAAGAATTAAAGAAATTAAATTCGAGAACATTAAGAGGTTCCCCCTTGACAGGGATCAAGCGACTAGGATCAGAGCTCTGCTGCAGCTGATGGCAGGAACACTAAATATTAATGTGATGATGTGATGGTTTATTTATTTTTGTTCAGTGTTGATCATTTACTTTTTCTTTTTTGTTATCACAAACAAAAAAATCTTAATTTGTTTGTCTGATGCAGCCACACCTTTCGAAACAGAAAAATATCAGAGAATATTTTACCATAATATTTGAAACTGTATACAATTTTAAAGGTGTCCCCACATCTTTTCACTTCCTTAGTTTTTTTTTCATCTTCTTCTACTTGGTCCTCTTTATCTTCTTGTTCTTTGTCTTGGTCTTCTTCTTTGTCATTTTCGTCTTTCTCTTTTTCTTCTTTTTCTTCTTCGTTTGCGTCTTCTTTTTCTGCTTGCTCTTCTTTGTCTTCTTTTTTTTCATCTTCTTCTACTTGGTCCTCTTTATCTTCTTGTTCTTTGTCTTGGTCTTCTTCTTTGTCATTTTCGTCTTTCTCTTTTTCTTCTTTTTCTTCTTCGTTTGCGTCTTCTTTCTCTGCTTGCTCTTCTTTGTCTTTTTCTTCGTCTTGTTCTTCTTCTTCGTGGTCTTCTCCTTGCTCTTTGTCTTCACCTTGGTTTTCTCCGTCTCAGTCTTCTTTTTCTTCTTCTTTTTCTTTGCCATCGTCGTCTTCTTCTTCTTGGTCTTCTTCTTTATCTCGTGCTTTGTCTTGGTCTTCTTGTTCTTGGTCTTCATTGTCTTCTTTTTCTTCCTGTTCTTCCTCTTGGTTTTCTTGGTCTTCTTGTTCTTGTTCTTCTACTTCTTCTTTGTCTTGGTCTTGACCTTCTTCCTCCTCTTCTTCTTCTTATTCGCCTTCTTCTTCTTCTTCTTGGTCTTCTTCTTTATCTTGTTCTTTGTCTTGGTCTTCTTTGTCTTCATCGTCTTCTTTTTCTTCCTGTTCTTCCTCTTGGTTTTCTTGGTCTTCTTGTTCCTGTTCTTCTTCTTCTTCTTCTTTGTCTTGGTCTTGACCTTCTTCTTCCTCCTCTTCGTCTTCTTCTTCTTGTTCTTGGTCTTCTTCTTTATCTTGTTCTTTGTCTTGGTCTTCTTCTTCTTGGTCTTCTTTGTCATCATCGTCTTCTTTTTCTTCCTGTTCTTCCTCTTGGTTTTCTTGGTCTTCTTGTTCTTGTTCTTCTTTGTCTTGACCTTCCTCTTCTTCTTCTTCTTCTTCGTCTTCTTCGTCTTGACCTTCCTCCTCTTCTTCTTCTTTTTTCTTTCTTCTGTTCTTCCCATTCTTCTCTTTCTCCTCCTGCTTCTTCTTCTTTTCCTCCTCTTCATCCAAGTTTTCTCGCAGCTCCAAACTCACGATCTGTAAGACCCAAACCCGCCTTCGTGCTCGGAGCGAAACATGACGTGTTCCCTGATAGTCCGGCTGGCCTTCAGGATCATGGTTAATAATTCAACTCTGAATTTTAAATCTATTTCAGGACGGGACTTCTCCCCCGGTGCACAGTCAGCACTCGACATTACATCACTCCGTCCTTGAGTGAACTCGGGGACGAACACGTCATTTCACCGCATCACCACAGAGCGTTACTCAGCGTCCCACCACAGACACTGGTCATGTTTAATGTTAAAGTTTTGTACTGTTAAGGGAGGGACTCCTTTGTCTTTGCTCTGATTTTTTATCAGTCATATATCAGCTTGACTTTTTGTGGGCATCTTTCTGAAGGCTTCAGAAACTACAGCAACAACTTTTCTTCGTAGTTTTGTCGGATGATGGCTCGTTGAGGTGGCAGAAACATGAACATGAACTCCTTTACCTGAGGCAAACACTCTGACGGTAAAGTAAGAAGTCTCTTCACATTTGAGCTGAACAGTTGGCCCAAAATATCCTAACATAGTGTAATTTTGCTGCCTTCAGAAAAGGTATTATGTGGCAAAGTTGCAGAATTAAACAGGATTGTGTATTTAGTGCCTCCAAACACACGAGCAGCTCATGTTTGTGCAGAAAACCAAAGAATATTCTCCCTGATTTGTTTGATATTTCATTAATTTTTGGTCTTAAGAGACCTTTTAAGCGTTTCTGCAGATCCTCCATCAACCAGAACACACATTCACCCTCCATCTGATCGATTATAGGATCAATATTTTCCTGCAGAGAAGCCACAGAGCTATATATATATATATATATATATATATATATATATGTATGTATATATGTATGTGTATACATACATATATACATACATATACATATACATACATACACACACACATACACACATATATATTTATATACATATACATACATACACATACACACATATACATACATATATAAATAAATAAAAAATAATATTATATTACTATTATTATTAATAATAATAACAATAATTAAAATAATAATAATAATAATGATAATGATAATGATAAAAAAAAATAATAATAATAATTAAGTGGTGTAGTAGTATAATTTTATACAGATAATAAAACCAAGAGCTAATAAAACAAAGTTAGAGCTTGAAATTGTCCAAAGTGTCTCAGTTTACTGAAACATTATGAGTTCCTTTGACTGGAACTAAGGGGTCGAGCCCACCTCCTCAAAAACACCCCACCACCAAATCTTAAACTCGACAAAGTGCAGTCAGACATGTACTGTTCTCCTGGACACCACCAAACCCAGACTCAGCTGGGACTGCCTGAATCTGAAATTGTGCATCTCTATCTTTCCAGCTTCCATTGTCCAACGACTTCACTCGGCTAAATGACCCAATCAGGGAAGAGAGGCGGGAGCTGCATACGTGATGACAACAGGAAGTGTCTGCATGTTTGAAAACAATGGCGACTGGCATGTTTTATCAGAAATGGACTCTATTTATTCTTTAAAAGAGAAGAAAGAATGTCACTTGAAGCTTGTCTTACGAGAAATCATGTTTTTGCTCTTCTCCTGACCGGGGATCACAGCTGGAAAACTGGGAGAGAACGTGGAAGTCCTCTACAGACATGACGGTTAGTCTATGGTTGTAATGTTTACTCAGTGATACACGGCGAAATCTGCTCTCCTCAGAAGTTTATCAGGGAAACTTGGGAGGGATTGTCTCTGACAAGGTTCATGTCACATAGAAGTGTTAGACGATACCTTTGTGTGGTATAATTTAATATAAGACAATAGTCTATGCTAGTTTAAGCTAACAGCCGTTAACCGTTCTGCTACTCATGCTAAGTCATACATACGCAGCGCTGCCTGATATTGATTGGTCAGTGATGAGTGTGGCGAGCCAAACGATCGTTTGCTGCTGTTGTTTTTGAAGGTTCCACCCCTTAAAACATTTTCGAACAGCTGTTTGCCAGGTGGATTAGTGAAATATTGCTGTGGTGGATATGTGGAGCTATCCATCTGGCATGTCAAATTAGATTTACTCCACTGCATCAACACTTTGCATTGCACTTGGTGATGTGAGGCTTGGATGCAGCTGCTTGGCCATGGAAACCCATCCATGAAGCTCTCTGCATTGTTATTGAGCTGATCTGATCCTGCCCAAAATGTTTTCATGGGCAGAACCTTCAAAGACAACAGTAGCTTGTGACTGGAGACCATCACAGACCAATCATATCAGGCAGCACTAACAGCTAACGGCCATTAACTGTAGTTAAGCTGTTTGTGCACTGATGCTAAGTCAGGAGCAACACTCTGAGAGCAAGATTTGGCCTTCATCAACAGCAGTGAGCCGAAATGGCAAAAGACAGTACTTAAGTAAAGCTGACAATTTTATTGCTGCAACAAATTAAAAGGTTTCCAAAGAATTGAAATTATATGTAAAATACTAAAAAACAGCAGTTAAAATAACGTGGACTGCAGGGTGTCGTCAGTTGATCACACAAACATTTCCAAGAATTCTGCTGCTGGCAGAAGTGTCATCTGAGTCAGCCTACCAGCTTGGTATGTTTCACATTAAATCATACCACACAGATGTATCATTTAACACTTATATGTGACATAAACCTCGTCAGAGACAATCTCTATGAAGTAAACTTCTGAGGAGAGCAGATTTCTCCAAGTATAACTGAGTAACCATGATGACCACAGGCTAACCGACATTAGCCACCATTATTTGTATAAATATATATATATATATATATATATATATATACTTCCTGTTGTCATCACACCTCAGTCCCCGCTGCTCCCACCTCTCTTCCCTGATTAGGCTGTTAAGCATTTAGCCGAGTGAAACAGTTGGACAGTGGCGGCTGGCAAGACGGAGATGGATGATTTCAGAATCAGATATATATATATATATATATATATGAGTTGCTGTCCTCCAGTCTCTTCCACTAACATGTGATATTTATGAAAGAGTAAATTTCAGGTTTGGAATTGTTGCTCGAGTTCACTGAGCTCCTGAAATTCTTTACTGATGTTTGCAGAAGCAGTCTGCATGACCAGGTGATGATTTCATACACCTGTGGACATGGACTTTACTGGAACACCTGATTTAACAATTTGGATGGTGAACTCTTGGCAGTTTAGTGTAGAAAGATGAAATAACTCTAAAGTTGTTGTACATTTTGTTGATGCTAATCCATTTCCCAGGAGTGCAGACTTAACCGCAGAGTGATGCCTGAATTACACAATTAAACAGTAGTGTATGACAGCAGTGCACTCTGGGTAATTGCTGCCTGTTTTGGAGAGAATGGAGTTAATATAATGAGCGTGTGTGTTATGATGCATGCACTCAGGATGATTAACTCTCATTTGTCAGTCTCAGAGCGTGATTATGAAACCCTGAGAGAGGCTAAAGGAGCTGTCGCAAACAACAACACAATCAGGTTTGTCGATTGGAGACATGATTACTATAATCACTCTCTGCTGTCACCCCACTCAGGAACTCTCTGATTAAAACACCTCAACAGGATTCAATTACTACAATTAATAAATATGATCAACACTTAAAGTCATTAAACAGCTGCTATGGACCAAAACACGGCCGACTTACTAAAGCTGCATTATTTCATTCATTCAACCTTTATTTAATATCGAAAAATCATTGAGGGTGTTCCCTTATTTTCAATGATGTTGAGAGTACAAAGAGCAGCAATGCAACAACACAGTTAAAAACAGTTGCATTCAAAAGCAGCTTGATTCATAATCATTGTTTTAAACTGACCAATAGTCACAGGATCTTGCAGTTTAAATGTTTGTTGTAAGATATTCCAGGTGAACGCAGCAGAAAAGCTGAAAGCAGTTCTGCCAAATACAGTGTTGACCTGTAGAACTTCAAGCATCTGCAGGTTACTGGATCTTGTAGGGTATTGATTATAAGATTGATTTAACAGAGACGTGATGTATGAAGGTATTTTACCAAGTAAAGTGAACTCACTGGCCCTTTATTGGACACCCTGCTAGTCCCAGACTTGGACCTCCTTCACCTCAAAGTATGGCAAGAAAATCCCCCACCCAAACCATCACACCACCAGAAACAGCCTGAACCGCTGATCCAAGGTTTTCATGATGTTCACACCAAACTGTGGCATCTGAATGTGGAGCTGAAATCCAGACTCATCAGACCAGGGCTGCAATCCAATAGTCAGTGGTGTAAAAAGTCCTTGAAACCCATACTTGAGTAAAAGTAAAGATATCTTATATAAAATATACTCAACTAAAAGTGAAAGTCACTCATTAAAAAATCACTTAAGTAAAAGTCTTAAAGTAGCTACTATTAAATGTACTTAAGTATTAAAAGTAAAAGTACAAACAAAGAGAACAGGTACAAATAGTTGTTGCTCTCCCATGCTTTATTAAGTTTAACTCTTCCTCCCTCCCTCAGCTCCCTTCACCTCTTACTCCCTCTCTCCATTCCTCCCTTACGTAAAGTCCACAAACTTGCGGTTCATCTATAGCAGAAGTTGATTTTCAAAATTGCATGAGTTCAGTCGTGCTCTTCGCGGGCTGAATACAAGTCCTGCAATGCTAAACAGTCGTTCACAGGCTGCAGAGGCAGGCAGAGGTGTGTTCAGCTTGACAGACAACTTGCAGATGGCAGGGAACCATTACTGTAGGTCCATATGACCTGCTGAACAGGACAGGTATCCACAGATGTTCATCTGACTCTGAATCACGACGAGCAGGTGGTGGTGTGGGGGTATCCCCGCAATTGCTAGTAGACGAGGCTGCTTCCATCACGCTGTCGGTTGCTGTCGACACTGACGATCATACGCAGGCTGTGTGCGTGGTCTCGCTGAGATGAGTCGAGAGAGTCGGATATCCGCGCAAGAGCACAAACAGTCCGTACAATCCTCTTCAAAATAAAATGTGAAAATAAATGCCATTTATATTCACATTTTATTATGTAGCGAGTAACTAAGTTGACAATTTAAATGTAACGAAGTAAAAGTATCATTTTTTAATTTTTAATGTAGTGAAGTAAAAGTGAAAGTCGCAAAAAACATATAAACTCAAGTAAAGTATAGATACTCCCAAAACATACTTAAGTACTGTAACTAAGTACTATTACTTCGTTCCTTTACACCACTGCCAATAGTCCTTTTTGCTTAGGAAGCAGTGTAGGGGAAGTTACTTTTAAAAAGTAGTGTTTGCTCGTTACTCATTACTTCTGAAAAAAGTAACTCGTTACTTTACTTAGTTACCCTCTATGAAAAGTAACTTTTCACGTTACTCGTTACTTTTACATTGCTTGACTTTGGACAGAGCTCTATATCTATTCCTAAATGTGAAGGCCTACAAAAAGTTCGACTACAGAGAACATAACAGTTATTTTTTTTGTGCTCTTTATTTTACAAAATGTCACATACCCTGTGGAATGAGAGCTCCTGTCCAATTTTTCTTCTGAAATAAGTAACCAGGTCAACAAAAAACAAGCCCAAAATAAGCAACCTCCAGCTATTTCCTTTCCTAATGTGATATACTACTTTTTAAAAACAAAAATTCACATAAAGTGCGTTAATTTTCGTCTACATTACATTTCAATATCACAGTGCCAAGCATCTATTCTAGAAAAGAACCGTCGCTTATAATAAGCAGACCTGGCAACTTTGGCTCTAGAGCATGCGTGACTGTGATTGGGGGCTTGCGCAATAACCAGGAAACGAGGAAGTGGACAAACTGTCCACTGCAGTCGGGTTTCGCTTTATTGTTAGGAGCTGGAAGATAATCAGGGAGATTCTCACGGACAGAAGAGCCCCAAGAAGAAACTTCACGTTTAGAAACAAGCCCAAAACGCAACCTGCAGCCGTGACTCACGAGATTTGCGGCCCTTAGAAGCTTATGACTAGCGGACTTGGTAACGCTGTTCGTATCTAATGCGAGCAGCTGAGAAGGCAGCTTTGGTGTCAGATCTGTCCAGGAAAAAAGTTACGTTGCGCCGCATTAAAAAAGGAACTACATTATCATGATACACAAGCTCTTCTAAGATGAGCCTTTTGTAGTCCATCTTCAGTAAATTGTAGTTTCACCGCAGCATGATGACGTAGCGTAGTGAAAGTGTAGCTGGATTGTCTTTTCCTTTCCTAAGTCCTTCTGAATTATCCTTTCTCCTTTCCTTAACCTCATGATGTTTTCCATCAGGGTTAAGGAAAAGTGGTTAGGAAAGGACTTAGGAGGTGACTATTTGACTGTAACCCAAGAGACACTTTTACATCTTCTGTTCTCCAGTTTTGTTGGGCCTGTGTGGATTGTAGCCCGAGTTGCCTGTTCTTAGCTGACAGGATGGCACCTGGTGTGGTCAAGACACAAAACCAGTTTTTTAAGCCATAAAAACTGGAGTTTGACTGTTTACTGATTCATCTTTGGTTTGATTAGAATCACAAAGAGTTTAAAGTCTGGATTTAAAGAGTAACACTGGATTAACTGTGGTTTAACCCTTTAACTCCCAGCTCAACTGTTTGGCCGAGGTCAGTAAATTCAGGAATATTTATATTTAATGTGTTAGATAAACATAACACATCATAGTTTGTTCCTGTCAATGTTTCATGATACAGAAAAAACTGCAAACAAACCAAAACAACTTGTGTTTTATTTGTGGGATTTAAATGTTTAAAAAGCAAAAAGCTACTATTATTTTTACCATTATTTTTTAAAATACTTTACCATTTAATCATATGATGTATATTTACATGTGTTATTAATCAAAAACATTTTTGTCAAACTCAATATATTATTATTTAAACCAGCTGTTTATACTCTCTCTTCAAAAGCTTGGATTGCATTTAGAAGTGGCTTATTAACACAGATTAAAATGAAGCATTTAAATTGGAAAAAAAAAAGTTTTTTGAACAAAAACATTGATTTAGAAATCATCGATTAAAAAATCCAGATACTTATGTGAATCTAATTTTTTTTCCTCCCACCCCTGTTAACAATTAAATTAAAAATGTTTGGAAACAGGGATTTACAGTGGATTAAGATGTAACAACTTGGTATTCGTTGGTTTTAAAAAGTAAGTAAAAGAATGTACCAGTATTCACCAGTTTAAGAGACTGTATAGAGACAAAATAACAAGAAAATATTAAATTGATCGGTTCAAAGATCTTCTGTCGCTTTGTATTTTTGTTGTTGTTGATGGTGAGTCGTTTTGTATGTTTTTTTTGTTGTTGTTGTTGTTTTCTTTGCTTTTTTGATTAATAGTAGTTGTTAAATATCTAACAGACAGACTATCAAATTACTTCTTGTTTTATTATGTTGATAAAGGGTCTGGTAATCATAAGACTTTCTTCGTCCTGCTCCTTTTCGATCATAAAATGGCACATGTGGCAGAATTTGGAATTGTATCATGCAAACTTTGTTTTCATGATGTGGAATAATAATGCTAAAATAAATAAATAAATATTGAGATATCATTGTTGCTCCATGTCACCCATCCCTCGTCACCACAGAGATCATAATTAAAGCGTGCTGCTCCTTTTCGGCAGCTCTCCTCTGTGTTTTTGAGGATGTAAATGTTGAAATGCCAGGCTCTGTGTGGCAGGTGGCTGAATGTTCCTTTAACTGGTAAACACCATCAGGACCACGGAGTGCACAGTTGGTCCTCTTCACACCCCTGCCGATGCTCCCTCTACAAACACACACACGGCCGTATGATTACACACGGCATCATCAGCGATCTGTTTCTCTGCTTTTCACAAAAATAAAGCACGCACTAAGATGAGTGTTTGACATCTCTGCAGCGTGATGATTATTTATCCTGTTTGTTGAACATCTGATGCTCCCGTGTTGGCCAGCAGAGTGTCATCAGTCCTCACATATTTATTATTTTGCCCTTTCCAGTTAACCTGAAAATTCTAAATTCTTTATCCAGATATGGGTGAAGGCAATATTTAACGTGTGTGTGTGTGTGTGTGTACAGACGTGGACAAAATTGTTGGTAACCTTCAATTAAAGAGGCTATGAGGAGTTTCTAAGTAATTACAAAAAAGTCTCACTTTTAGATATATGCCTGATCGAAATACACACTTTAAGATGAGTTTTATAGCATCAAGATAGGTTATCTATAAATGCTTTTCCTTAATCATGTTTGCTGTTCATATAACTTGTAATTGGCATGTAGTAAACATCTGTTGAGTATTTTCAGAGAAAATTATTGGACTGTGGTGTTTTAAAAGCCCAAAACTCTAGCGGGTCCACCAGACCCATAAAAAACGGCTAAGTAACAAAAATTCTAATACCACACGAGGGTTAACTAAGTGGTCGGGTCGGACAGCCGGCTACAAAACTACGATACTAAGTTTTCCAAAAATTGCTTGTCACACGTCAAAAACTACCGCTATGTAACTAGAAAGAGATACATTACCGCGTCGCTTTGCATCCTGTAAGTTGTTGAAAAAAGAAGTTGTAAAGCAATGCAGAGTTCTGAGGAAGGTCTGAGCTGCATTTATTAGCATCACAACTAACACACGCTTTGGCTTCAGTCACGTCTTTGGGTGCATTCCAGTTGTAGTCAGAAGTAGGAATTTCCGGGTTCCGAGTAGGAAACTGCAACTGGAACATCCCCCGATGTCAGGATTTCCTACTGGGAACTCGGTGAAACCTTGCCACCCCCGAGTTAACAATCAAAGATGGATGCCCCCAGTGTGAACAGTTATGTAGCTCCTGTAATAATCAATTTATTTGCACTTCTGACTGGGGTGTGTCGCTCTAGATCGGCTGTATACATCGTATTGTTAGACTTATATTTACAAAAATGCTGCCATGGTGATCATCACATTCTTGTGATATGTGTGAACAACAACGCAGGGCGTGCTAACAACAGCTAGCAATAGCCTGGTAGATCAGCATGTTTTTTTTCGACTTCAACTGGAACGCCAATAAGTCGGAGATGATGTCACTCCCAGTTCAGAGGTTACTGGAACGCAGCATTACAACAGTTGCCGCGCGTGCTCATGGGTAACAGAGTCTTTATGTCGCCAGAAATGGATTCTCCTCATAGCACCTTTAAAGAAAATAAAACCCACATGGTAATGAAATAACTTGAAATTGATGAAAGTAATAATAAATTAAAAAAAATATTGAAAATCAGGCATTGTTTTTAAATGGTGGTTCAAGAGAATTATTTCAAAAAAATCAAACTTGTGAAACTAACCTCAACAAACCCTTCCATAAAAGAAAGAAAAACTCACATAGGCACTGAAGTAACTTGAAACTGATAAAAGTAAGAATAAATTTAAAAAAATTGTGAAAATCAACCTATGAAAGTCAGACATTGCTTTTGAATTGTGGTTCAACAGAATTCTTACAAAAATAATAATAATGAAACTGGCTTGGACAAAAATGACAGTACCCCTAGAAAAGATTGAAAATGATTTGACCACAGGGACATGTTAAACTAAGGTGTGTCCAGTAATTATCATCACAGGTGATATTAAGAGTAGGTCGCTTTCAGGAGCTCAGTGAATTCCAGTGTTGAACTGTGATAGGATGCCACCTGTGCAACAAATCCAGTTGTGAAATTTCCTCACTCCTAAATATTCCACAGTCAACTGTCAGCTGGATTATAAGAACGTGGAAGTGTTTGGGAACGACAGCAACTCAGCCACCAAGTGGTAGGTCATGTAAACTGATGGAGCGGGGTCAGCAGATGCTGAGGCGCATAGTACAAAGAGGTCGCCAACTTTCTGCAGAGTCAATCACTACAGACCTCCAAACTTCATGTGGCCTTCAGATTAGCTCAAGAACAGCGCAGAGAGCTTCATGGATGGGTTTCCATGACTGAGCAGCTGCATCCAAGCCTCACGTCACCAAGTGCATTGCAAAGCGTCGATGCAGTGGTGTAAAGCACGCCGCCACTGGACTCTAGAGCAGTGGAGACGCGTTCTCTGGAGTGACTAATTACGCTTCTCCATCTGACAATCTGATGGACCAGTCTGGGTTTGGTGGTTGCCAGGAGAACGATACTTGTGGGACTGCATTGTGCCAAGTGTAGGGATGTAACGATATTAAAATTTTGTATCACGGTTATTGTGACCAAAATTATCACGGTTATCATTATTATCACCGTATTGTTGCGGTGTGCTCAAAATGTTTAAAATGTACTTTAACACAAAATTGAAATCATTAACCCCTTTAATATTATAAATTTAATAGTTATTTTTTGTCTTTTTTGTCAATTAATGTGTCAAGAAATGCCCTTTGAGTACATTTTTTACCCTTCTTTCATGAGAAATAAATGAAAACAATTCTAGCAAGTATTTGACATTATTAATAAACACTTAAAACAGTGTCTCGTTCTAAAAATCATGACCTGGTTACTCTGATTTTAACTTTAAACAGGATTCTCTTTATAAACAATTGAAAATTAACAACATTTAACCTATTTTACGTGCACTCACAGATTTTAGTTTGCCTGCAGCATTAGTGTCCATGTTACAGCTCATCATATTAGGCCATGTCATGGCCTTTTTTTTTTTACTGACTATAGTCCCTGTTATCCCCCTTCATGACTCTCCTCTGGTCTCCTCCTCCTCTCCCTGGCAGATCTCCTTGATATTTTTTTCCAGAGTACGATCGATTAAATCCATAAAGCACAAACTTTGACAGAAAAAGATGATCAATTTCAAAATACGGCGAAAACACGGCAAAAGAACGGCAAGAATACACTCCAGAATGATACTAATGCTGTTATTTACAACATCTAGACATTATTTAGACAGAGAATACTGACAAACCTCCTGTAATTCACTCGGGTATGGCTCATTGAATCTTTCTCTTGCTCTATCTCTCTTTCGCCCTCTCTCGCTCTCTCTCTCGCTCGACCTCCATGGCTCCGTCAGTTCATTTACTCAAGGTGTTACGGCAGTTTTAACCGAAGACGTCTTTTTCTTTAGCAGCAGCTTCATGTTTAGACAGGGTGACTGTCTTCTATCAGTTTCCCTTGGCATCCTTGTAAAATCCAAAAATTTAACCAGACTTAAGAGTCCGTTTCCAGAGGGAACTCTCCACTGTCTCTAACTTCCGCTGAGGCCAAACAATGCAAACGGCGCAGGCGCAGGCGCGCATCCCATGAGGCCGTTTCATTCAGGAAGAGACTCATAATTCAGGCATTTCGAGGCAAAGAGCAGCATCACCGTGCGTTTCTGACTCATTGTAGTTATCAAACACGGTAAAACGGTAATTTTTATAGGACACGGTAATGATTACCGTGGGAAATTTTACTGCGGTTTACCGTTTTACCGGTAACCGTTACATCCCTAGCCAAGTGTAAAGTTTGGTGGAGGGGGGATTATGGTGTGGGGGTGTTTTTCAGGAGCTGGGCTTGGCCCCTTAGTTCCAGTCAAAGGAACTCTGAATGCTTCAGCACACCAAGACATTTTGGACAATTCCATGCTCCAAGTTTGTGGGAACAGTTTGGAGCTGGCCCCTTCCTCTTCCAACATGACTGTGCACCAGAGCACAAAGCAGGTCCATAAAGACATGGATGACAGAGTCTGGTGTGGATGAACTTGACTGGCCAGCTCAGAGTCCTGACCTCAACCCAATAGAACACCTTTGGGGTGAATTAGAGCAGAGACTGAGAGCCAGACCTTTTCATCTAACATCAGTGTGTGACCTCACAAATGCTCTTCTGGAAGAATGGTCAGAAATTCCCATAAACCCTCCTAAACCTTGTGGACAGCCTTCCCAGAAGAGTTGAAGCTGTTATAGCTGCAAAGGGTGGACCGACATCATATTGAACCCTATGGAATAGGAATGGGATGTCACTTAAGTTCATATGAGAGTCAAGGCAGGTGAACGAATATTTTTGGCAATATAGTGTAAATGTCTGGTGATTTGGCATTCAATGTCCCTTCAACCCTATATGTGAAAATATATCCCATAACAATACAGTATATTATGTGGAATGTTATTTACCCTATATGGGAGAGGACCTGTATACGGTAACTTTGTTGACTTTGATTTGCAGCCTAAATATATTTTTTATGCTGCTCTCCTAAACCTGCTTGATGTGGCTCTAAAGGCTTTAACTCATTTTTATGAACTTTTTTTAGTTGTTATTGTTGTAAACAAAGATCATCTGGATGTATTTTGTCCCTGCATTAATGATCTCACGGTGCGATCCTGTGCATTTGTCTGTTCACAGGGGCAGGGGGAGGTGTCAGTGGGGGCTTCAGCCATGGAGGGGGACTGCCTCAGCTGTATGAAATACCTCATGTTCATCTTCAACTTCTTCATCTTTGTAAGTCCAACCAAAAAAATGTTTAATGCTGAATATAAACCAAATACTCAAAGTTTTTGTGACTAAATCATGATAATATTGAAGGTGTTTTTCTTCAGATCGCGACATAAATGTTGACCCATTAAAACAAGTTTCTGTAACTCATTAGAAGAAGGTGAAAATTAAATTGTTAAAGCAATTTATTTAGAAAAGCGGCATTTAATTAGAAATCAATTAAAAAAATTCATTATAATCTTGACTGATATTTTTATTGGTTTTCGTAAGTTATTTATGACCTTACTTTGCTATTATAGTGTCTCTAAATCTTTTTCATGAAGCATTGGGACATTATATCATGTATTACTCAATATTTTGTTTTAAAATGGCAGCAGTAAAATCTTTGAGCTTTAAAAGTTTGGGAACACTTATCATTTCATTGATTTGAAAATAGCTTCATCGGCTTTAATTCCATGTATATTAGCTACATTTGTTGAATTCTGTGTCAAGTTCATTTAATTATGTGTAATAACTGTTGTAATATATGTATATTGGTATGCTAATTATGAGGATTATTTAATATTCTCTTATGGTATTTATCCAAAATCTTTTTTTCAATGCGGCCCTCAGGCTGGGAAAAAAAGGTTTTATGTGGCCCTCTCCCATGATATCGAGAAAACACTCGAATAGGGCTGGAAAATATGAGCCAAAAGTAATCCCAGATTATTTTATCCGCAAAACTTGATTTATGATTTTTTTTCTCCTTAATTTTATTTGATAAAACTCAAAATTAAAGGGAATTTCTCATTTATAAATAAAGTTCTTTGCTGTAACCTGTTATCAACTGTTCATTATGTAGTTAGGATATAAGCAGGCTTGTCTCATGAACACAGAAAAGCTGCACTATTTTCACACTGTTATATTAACATGGAAGTCTTTTGTCAGTATTTAAACTTGTTAAAAAATGTATACATGCCTAGAAATACATTTTTGTGAAACTGGAAAGTCCAACCATTTGAAAGAGTGTCATTTTTCAGTATTTATATTTCCAAACACTGCAGTAACTCACAAGTTGAGTTCACCCTTTAACTCCCAGCTCGGCTGTTTGGCAGAGGTCAATAAAATCAGGAATATTTAATGTGTTAAATAAACATAAGATGTTTTTTTTTACTTTATTTTGATACAGAAATACTGCAAACAAACCAAAAGAACTGATAATTTGTTTGTGGGATTTAAAGGTTTGATAAGCTTAAAGCTACTTTTATTTTTTACCGTCATTATTTTAAAATACTTAACCATTTACTGATATGATGATATATTTGTACATATAAAGTGTTATTCATCAAAAACATTTTTTGTGTTTGTCAAACTCAACATCATCGATTTTAAGTTTTGGGGGGGGGTTTCTTTTTGCATTTTTTACAGACATTTCTGCCTTTGTATTTGATTTTATACCAATTTTTACAATACCTTTCAATCCCACAAGAAAATGTATGTTTTTTGGTTTGTTTGTGGTTTTCTTTGTTTCCTGAAGTGTTAATGGAGTCAAACAATGATTTTATTGGTTCTGTTTTTTTAAACATTAAGCATCCCTGAATTTAATAATTGAGTTAATCAATTGTATAAATATGTGTTCCAGCCCTACACTCAAACTAAGTAGGTAGAAATTCAAAGATGGATCTAGTGATCCAGGCTTTTGTCATTTAGATGAATTTCATCTTTATTTGTTAATTCTGATCACAAAACTTCGATATTTTATGAAAAGCTTAGAATTAAAACAATAATTTATTCTTCTTTGGTAGATTTCGTTAACCTCTCACACTTCTGACCTGCAACAGTTCTTGCATTTATCCTAAAATCGTCATTGTATGTAAAATGAACATTTCCCATGTGTGAATAATGTCCCAGCTGGGGGGCTCCTTCCTGCTGGCGGTGGGCGTCTGGGTGCTGGTCGACCCGATGGGCTTCAGGGAGATCGTGGCGGCGAACCCTCTGCTGTTCACCGGCGTGTACGTCATCCTGGCGATGGGCGCCATGCTGTTCCTGCTCGGCTTCCTGGGCTGCTGCGGAGCCATCAGGGAGAACAAGTGTCTGCTGCTCTTTGTGAGTCTGAAGTTTATCTTTGATTTGTTTTCAAGGAAAGACTGAGGGATTCATCCTCATACAGCACACTTCTTAACGAGATGATTAACGAGGAAATGAGGAAACAGTCTTAAACTCTCGGGAGGAGCATGTTTATAATGTCACATAATTTTATCCACGTCTTATAATTGCAATATCTGAGTATACTTTGGTTTGTTAGAAGCAAAAACTAGGTTTCGAGCTAGTTAAATATAGTCATAACTCAGGATTCAGCAGTTTTGAATATTAAAAACAGGATTTACACTGAATTAAGGCTGTAAAACTTGGGTCTACAGAGACAAACAAAACAAGAATAACTGGATTTTAAAGCTAGGGTCGGTCATTTTGAAAAACCAGCATGAATTTGAATGTAGCATCTCCTCAGAGCGCCGCGTAGCCCCTCCTCCAAAATGGCATCCCCCGCTCACATGCACGAGCGCCGCTGATTCACAACCAGAAGACTGATTCAACTCCAAACCTTCAGCACAACGTGTTTGTTTTACACTACACCAAGTCATGTCTCAGTCAGCGGTAAGAAAACACTAAAACATTATCATAGAAAAGTTAAAAACAAACATGTAAAGTTCGTTAGTGCTCACAGCCCAATGTTGATCGGGGTATAGGTAGTTCCTCTGCCATTCTCCACATAGCTGTCAAATCTCCCGTTTTGGCCATGAAACTACCGTATTTTACATATTTTATCCTCTTTCCTGCCGTCCTCCTACATTAGTATTCTCCCGTAAATCTCCCGTGTGATGATATAATAATAAAAACATTCCTCTGCCTCTCCAACTGAACTCTGTCTCTAGCCTGAATGAGGCGGTAATGCTCCAAAATTATGGATGCCAACCGCCGTAAAACCGAAGAAGAAGAAAAAGCCTTGTGAGAGCGTCCACCTGCAGTAGCCTGGGTGGCAGCTATTGCGAGATTAGAGCAGCAGAAGAAACGTAGAAAAACAAAGAGTTTATTTTAGATTTCTGGTACACCTGTCTTGAAATGTAAGGCATACTGGAGTTTGGTTGGGGTTTTGGGACGGCTCGTAGCGGGCTTCCCTTATTTTCAAAGACAAAACTTGAAAGGTAAGCATTCTCCCGCGGACTTTGATCCCTCTCAGCTCGGCTACACGCACTGAATCAGAGTCTGTGCACTCCGGCAAACTGTACACGCAGGAGGCGGGCAGAACAATGACAGGATTTCATTGGTTTTCAATGTGTGCTACAAAGATGTGATTGGTTGGTGTTTTCCCAGGTTTACTCCTGCTGTAGATAGCAGATATCTTTCGCTCTGTTTTAAGAACACATTATGAATTGATTGCCATCGGGTCATAAAGATAATTTTAACCAGAATAACAAAAAGTGTATCTAAACCAGATTACCAACCCTAGCTTTAACTGTTTTTATCTGGCTCTGTTTGGGATACACTGATTTTATTTGGGTCTTAAGTGGGTTTACATTAGTTTAAAATAGTAAGAATGAAAAGGTCTGAGGCTCTGAAGAGGAGCGCATTTAATAGATTTGTAATTTGCATTATCACATTTTTATCAGAAAGAGAAAACACTGGATAGAGCAGTCGTAGTAGTAGTAGTAGTAGTTATTTCTAATATGTAAGAAATAGATGTTACATATTGTGTACATTTATACAAATGTAGCAAAATACTATTACAAAACTAAGAAAACAAAGATCCCCTTTAAAGAAAACAACATCAGTTGATTTTATTTACCAATCGGAAGGGAAAGGTACAATCATATTAAATCCCACCCTTCTCCATCAGGTATCAAAAGTCAATTATTCTGTTCCTGATTGATATGAATTTAATTACTTAATCTCAGACAAAAAAAAAATCAAGAACCATATATGAGAGAAAGAATGATTGTATTTAAAGGATTAAAAAATATTATTAATATTATTATAATTATATTGTTATAATGCATACAAACAAATATACCGTATGTGAAAAGACAGACATGTCAAAAAAAAAAAAAGGTCAGGAAGGACAGTCTATTGTGGGCACAATATCAGTATCAGCAAACATCATCATGTTTCTGCTGATAAATCTACTGTACTGTGACAGTTTCTAAAGCAGAGGACATATTTTACTGGGATTTTTTTATTGTGAATTTTTAAAATATTTTTTGTTGGGTGCCAAACAAGCTCATCCTGGCATAAGTCGTATTGTTTTAGTCAGTAAGTCAGCACTTTTATTAAAAACGCACACAAAGGATTAAAATATAAACCTTAACAAACCATAATGTTGGACAACTAAAAATGAAAACACAATTTAACAAGTTTTTGGTATTCATGATTTAAATATTTCCAAAGTAATAAAAAGAAAAAAAGAGGGAAAGTCATCCATTATCTTATTTAATTATTGAAATAATAATAATCATACAATATGTTATGGTTTTCTGTCTTCGGTTATAAATTGAAATTAATTTGAATGTAAGATAACATTTTTTATTGAGTATATATTTTAGGGGTGGGAGAAAATCAATTTAAATAAGTATCAGGATTTTTTGTTGGAAGATTTTTAAATCTTTTTTTTTTTGTACAGCTTCATTTTAGTCTGTGTTAATAAGTCACTTTTAAATGCAGTCCAGGCTTTTGAAGAGAGAGTATGAACAGCAGGTTAAAATATATGACTGTATAAATCCTAAGAACAGACTCACATGTGATGTGTATTTTTCCTGATATAGTCTGTAGGCATCATCATTTTTCATCTTTTTCACTGGTGTCAAAAAAGCTAACTAAAGATTGCAAAAATCTACAATATCATTTAATCACAATTTAAATCAAGTCGGCACCTAAAAAATCGAATCGGGAGAAAAACATGTCGTCCCAGCCCTAATATATTATGTATTAATAATATCAAGGTGGGATAAATCCTGGCTTTTCTCCTGATATGTCATCCCTGGCTATTGTTAAAGTTCACTTTATTTTCTGTACTTTCTCACAGAATTTATTGTAAAACACACCTGATCAGTTTGAATCACATTAATATGTGTTAGTCTGGTTTCATAGAACTTCAGACTCTTTCTAAGTTCAAAAAAATTAAAATAGTTTAAGTACGCCATCTATAGGAGAGATAAGGTAATGCAGCACATGACAGCTGAAAGATGATTTTTTCTTTTACTTGTTATTATCACCATATTATTATTTCTATTCATATTTTATTCTGTGTTAAATGCTTTTTGATTATCCTATTTTAGCTCATTTTATTATGCACATAATGTTACACTTTCTCATTTTACCATATTATTTATCTTTTATAATTAATGTATAATTTCACCTTTATTTTATATTGTTATATTATTTTATTCATTTACATATTTACACATTTACATAACTTACTCTCTAGTATTTTTAGAGTATTTTTAACTATTATTTTAGTTTTAGCTCCTGTGTTTCCTCATTTTTATTTCAAGATAGCATTTCATCAGTTCTCTAATTTTGTTTCTGTCAGAATTTCCTTTTTATGTCTTTGTGTGTTTGAGTAAGTGAGTGTGTATATGGAAAAAAAATGGGGGGGAGGGGGGTGCAGGGGTCTTATATTTTTATTTTTATGCAATTTTCTGCTTTTTATTTCACTTACTGTTATTTCATTTAGTCTTTTTTCCATGTTAAGCACTTTGTATTACAAAGTCCTGTATGAAAGTTGCCATACAAATAAAATTTGATTGGTTGATTTCCAGAATGACTTCTATCCCAGAAGATTTATGAAGTCTATAGCATTTGTCTTTCCTCTGCAGTTTAATAAACAGACTTTTTGTTCATATCAGGCTGGAATATATTATTTTTCAGAGGTTCTGCATTGTTGTATGTAGAGTGTACAATGGTTTTTAAAAAAATCTAAAGTTGGATTTTTAAATCTAGGCCACAGGGTCTTACAGAAAAGTCTTTTTTTTTTTTTTTTTCATTCATTTGACCATGTGACATTTTCCACAGCTTGAGGAATATTGATGTGGCTTTAACTTCTCGTAGCAAGGCTTAAAATGTGTTCAAAGTTGGAAATCTGACATCAGAAATTCACATTTTCACACCTGTGCTCTTTATCCTCAGTTCTTCATGTTGATCCTCTTCATCTTCCTCGCTGAGCTCGCTGCTGCCGTCCTCGCCTTCCTCTTCAGGGAACACGTGAGTAAAACGTGGGCCTCCCACAGATCCTTAAATAGTCCTTTTAAAGTCTGTAATTACATTTCAGAAAATTAAAGTGAGCTCTGAAGCTGGTTGTTAACTCTTTGGCTTCCGGTTTATCCATTTGGAAGACCGAACCCTGAGTCACTGTCTCATGGGCTTCGTTCACACCGAAGATTTTCTGATTTTTCTTGTTCAAATCCGATTTTCTCTGCATGGTTATTCACATTATAGTTTAGCTTTGTGAAGTTGGCAAAAGTCAAAGGGGGAACCCTCGACGTGCTGACCCCGTCAACAGAAGCAGGTCTTCATATTCAATACTTGACTATTAACTTTAAGCTCAAATGTCTCGCAGAGGGTCAACAATTTCTGGATATCTGATGTGTTGTCAAAGAAAGTTTAATTGTTGCACCTGCTGTTTACATTTTTTAAAGCAAACTCAAGATCCACTTTTTAGTCTAGCATAGGGGTGTGTGATATGACGATATAAAATCGTCAAGGATTATAACAATTTAATATCGTCATAAAGCAGAAAGGTCGTCAGATTGTCTGTGTGGGTGCAGAGACTTTGACGCACACCCGACTTGCCAATCATAGCACATTAAGCATAGTGCATGGTAGTATCTCCTGTTTGGTTATGTAGCGTGAAGCCATGGCGGAAAGAGAAAAGGAGATAAAAGCTTGAAGATGTCTGAACAAAAATCTGTTCTAAAGCAGCTGTATTATTCACTCAGGTTATAGACATTGCAGTTAGATAACATTTGTTTTGAATTGTTGCACTTTAAGAGATGATGTTGATATTGTTGTTCATTATCTTTATGTTTATATTTATTGCACATTTTTATAAAAACTGCACTATTTAAATTAAAACCTGTTCAGACAGTTTCTTTGGCTTTAATTGTCCTTTTTTTCTTTTAGGGTTTTACATGTTTTATATGTTAAACATAGGGAAAAAAATGGTCAAACATGCAAATTAGTCTAGAAAAATGAAAGTAAAAAAGAATCGTGATAAAATCGTGATCGTGATTTAATTTTTAAAAAATCGTGATGATATTTTTGCCATATCGCCCACCCCTAGTCTAGCATATCGCTTATTTTTTATTTTCTCTTTAGTTTCAGAGTTACTATATTGTGTTTTATCACCTTTTTTTATTTATTTTCTTTTTTTGTTTGGTTTTAAGATTGTTTTATTTATATTTACTCCATTACCTTTATTATATTTTATCATGGTTTTATTGGTCTAGTCTTAGGTCCTGTGTTTGCTCATTTTTAATTCCCGATACTGTTTCCTCAGTTATCTGTGGCTGTTTGAAAAATCCCTCATAAATAAAGCAGAAAGTCAAATTTTGTGCAAAACTTTTGAATTGTGTGTCAATAGCCAGGTTTACATGGAGCCTAATATTCCGATTAGAATCGGGTTAGAAGCCCAGACCGAATAAAAATGCTCCATATAAACACCTCAATCGGAAGAAACAGGCCAAATCCAAATGGAATTTCATTGGGTTGTACAAGGGTGGTATATTCCTTTTCCCAAACTGATTAAAAGTAAAATCCTGTCATGTAAACTGTGAATCAGAAAGTTGTCAGGCTGGGTTCTGAAAGAAGAAATACTGAACTATTTAAAAAAAGTCCACAAAAAACTCAACAAAGCTGGGATAGACCAAAACGTCAAACAAATAAGGAACTGCTGGAAAACTCTGAAGGCTGGTTATTATAAGGCTAAACAGCACAACCCTCAAATAATTCAATAAAACACCAACTTACCGCCATCTTTGATAAATCATGTAATTAAATGGATCTGAGCATATCACGTGTAGGTAAAACAGCTGTTCTGACTAAATGCTGTGGCACATGTAAACACCAGATCAGAATAGATCACATCACATGTCAACAGTTCACCTGAGATTTTCAATCAGAATGATTTTAATCAGAATGAAAAAAGTCTGCATGTAAACCTGGTTATTGTCTAAAAATTAAACCAGAATAGAAGCCATATTGCAAGAGGGCAGCTTGTTCGTTCCCCACGTCGGAGTTTTCTTTCTGTGTGGAGTTTGCATGTTCTCCCTTTGCCTGAGTGGGTTCTCTACGAGCACTCACGCTTCCTCCCAAAGACCAGAAACATGCTTGGCAAGGCAAGTTTATATGTAGAACACAATTCGTACACAAGGTAATTCAAAGTGCTTTACAGAACAAGAAAAATGCATTAAAATCACAAAACAAAATAAAACAATAATCATTATAAAATGACGTTGAAAAGAAAAGTTCTTTTCATTTATATGCACAGTTTAACAGAGCTGTTTTGAGCCTTGCGCTTGTTAGGTTAATTGGTGATTTTAAATTGCTCTTATGAGTTTGAGCATTCTGATACAAAAAATGCACAAGACATTAAAAAGTGACATCTATTCACAAACAGAAAATAAAACCTAGGATATGTATGATTATTTTGCCGTCTACTGTAGTTTCAGTTCCACATGTTGCCAAAAAAAGACCCCATATCTCTGTTGTCTTCCCACCAGCGTTCAGCCTTCCAAGCATGGGTTATAAATGAAATTTTTACCATTTCATCAATCCAGTCTGGGGATGGGAATTGATAAGATTATATCGATACCAATGCTGTTAACAATCCTGCTTATGGATCTAATTCTTTAACGATTCCCTTATTGATTCCTGCAGATTTTACGTGTGGGGAAATGTTGGCCTGTAGATGGCCTGTCAGTGTCAACAATGTCAAACACACGCCACAGCATAGATAACTGCTTCTTTGTAAAACATTAAGCCACAATTCTGACTCTTCTGAACCCTGTCAGTGGAAAGAAATGATAAAGGAATTGATTAGCAATAAGACTCATGATATCGATTCTTCAATGGAGCTTTTAGCAATTCTCAACTGGAATTGGTTTTCGATTCCCATCCCTGGTCCAGTCCTTTGCTGTTGGACATCTTGGTTTATCCAGTCTTATAATATGAATCTTTAGAATACTGAACATTAGATTCCCTCATCACCATTTTCTCTCAATGTATGGGCAGTGAAAAACCAGCCAACCTCCTCGAATGTCCAAAACCTTTATCCACAACAAGTGCACCAAGGTACTCACACAGATCACGTGTTAACCTTGCAAGACTTTCTGAAGGCCGAATACAGATCCAGGAGGGATGCCTGAAAGTCTCCCTAACGGCTCAAATAAGATGATCAGATTACTGGTAAATTATGATGTGTTCTGGAGCCACTTACCCTAAAATAAGTACATACTGCAGCTTAATGGACAAAAAAAATCTTGTTTTACATGTTAGAAGCGAGCACATGGTTTTGTTAGCTCCATATAATTTTGATTATTACCTCTGCAAAGGAGTTTTTGTTTGTTTCTCTGTTAGCAACATATCTCAAAAAGTTATGGACAAATTTCGATTACATTTTCAGAAAATGTCCGGATGGGGACAAGGAACAAATTATTACATTTTGGTACTGATTCGGATCACCATCTGGATCCTGGAATTTTTTTAAGGATTCTTTAACATTGCGGGATAGAACAATTTTTGACATTTGTGCATATTACTCCATCAAAAATAATCAGGGCATTTAGAAAAAAATAAAGAACAAGTTTCCAACAGGTCCTACAAGACATCAAAGACTGATCTGGATCCCGGCAAAATTCCAGATTCTCTGATCCAGAACAAGAAAAATTTAGATATCCTTGAAATTTTCGTCATAGCAAGGGAACAATTAAAGGCATAGACTTGCAACAAACACCAAAATATAGCCAAGATACTGTGGAATCTGGAGTGTTCAATCTGATTTGTTGTACCTTCAAAAACTTTGCCATGACGAAAAATTTGATTTTCGTGAATAACTACTGAACTAAAATAGATATCATTTTGAATACGATTGCTAATGGTATGTTTTCATGGTCAAGGAATCTAAATATTTAGATGAAATAAAGGTAGGACTTATATTTACGGTGAAAATCACAATATGGGTGAGGACTGTGGGGCTGGCGGAGGTCTGTGCTTTCCGAGTGCTTTTCTAGTTTTATTGCAGACACTTATTATTGGACTCCCATCTAACAGACACGTTAACAGGATTAGGGTTTGATTCTTGCCGCCATTTCCAAACTGAATAAAAAGTTATTTAGTTGAAGGCTTCGGGTCGTCCAGTTCAGCAGCCTGGTCTCCATTTTTGATGTTTCCAAGAAGTTTTATATTTGAAATCATAAATGTGTAATGACTGACATCATGTTTCCCAGCAGTGTTTGAGTCGAGTGTGAAAAAGATGTGAGACAAACATGAATATTTGATGACCTCTGTAGTTAACCAGAGCAAGTGTTTGTGCTCTGTGTGTGTGTGTTTGCAGTTAACTCGAGAATATTTCAGCCGCGAGCTCAAACGTCACTACCAGGGTCAAAACAACACCGACGTCTTCTCGTCCACCTGGAACGCCATCATGACCACGGTGAGGTTTTTAGAGAAGCTCCTTTGACTTTCTATCTGTTTGAAGGAATAAATGCAGGAAAAATTTCTATAAGTATTTAAAAAGTGTCAGACTTTTAGGTCTCTTGTTGCCTCTCATGTTTTCAGTTCGACTGTTGCGGCGTCAGCGGCCCCGAGGACTTTGAGGAGAGTTTGTTTCGCCTCTTGAACCCATCTCAGCTCGTCCCCGAGGTCTGCTGTCAGAGGAGCAGCTACGTCAGCGTGGAGCAGTGTGTGAGCGGAGGAAACGCCTTCAGGCACAGCAAGGTCTCAACGATAACATTCACTTTAACACAAGGGGGTCCAAACTTCAGTCACTGAAGACAAATACTAACAAAGAACTTTATAAAAGAAGACTTCATTTAACCCTCCAGAAATAAATCACACATAGGACCCTCAGGACCGAATTAGGCTCTTTAGAAAAAGGGCTTTGAAAACTTATAAATTCATATTTTTCCCACATTCAAAGCTTAAAACTTTTAATTAGCCTCAGCCCTAATCAGAACTACTAGCATGACCATAGAGGAAAAAGGCTTTGGGACACCCTTTAAATTTCACACAGTCTCAAATGTTATCATGGAATATTCACAGAACTTTTTGTAGTGTGTTCAAAACTGTGGCTGCATTTTTTTTTGTTGTTGTTTATTGTAGTAAGAAAAAAATAAGCTGAAAATCCTTGGTAGTTTGAACATGTCAGTTCCCAACATTGTCAAAGTTAGCAAATAACAGATGATGTATTGGTTCATTAATTTTATGTGCAAAACTGAACAGAAAATGAATTAAGCATCACATGGTCACATTACTATTCATTATTCCTGAAGGTATGTTCCCCATGAGCCATTCGACAACAACATGCAGCCTTGTCTTTATTCGAGATTGTGATTGAAATGAAGGTGATGCTTCTCCCTCATTTCCCTGATCTCGTGTCTGCGTGTGGTTTTCAGGGCTGCTACTCGACTATGGTGGAATATTTCGAGACGTACATCTACACAGCCGGAGCTCTGGCCATCGTCGTGCTGACTATTGAAGTACGTACTGTGTTTTATCTCCCTTTTATTTGAACACAATGAATTATTTATCATTTATGCTTTTTTGTCTTCGGGAAAGGATTCAGAGCAGTTATGTAGGAGTTCAGCAGGGTCGAAATGGAGAAATATAAAATCTGAGAATGTCAGAAAATCTTATGGATTTACTTCTTAAACCTTCTGACAGGCAGATTTTTACGTGTTCAGCCCCCTTTTTAAGCCTTCTGCTTGAAAAGGACATACGCATAAAGAAAAGAGTGTATCTCTGCAACCACAAGGTCTACTTGAATTATTTTGATGTCATAAAAGTAACACTTGAGTGATTTGTCCAGATGTGGAAATATCAGTATACAGACCTGATCAAAATCTTAAGACCAGTTGAAAATTGCTAGAATAAGCATTTTGCACATTTGGACCTTACTGAGGTTTGAAATAGAGCTACAATATGCAAAAGCAAGAAGGGAGAGTGTGACAAAAACATTTGGAACTTGTAATTAAAAAGAAAAAAAAACTGAAATAGGTTGTTTATCACCTGATCAAAAGTTTAAGACCACAGGCTATTAAAGCCAAAATCTGCTCAAAATGTTCATTTTCTGTCAGGCATTCACATGGTCATGCCCTCCTGATGGCTAAAGCTAAAAAGCTTTTTCTTCTTGAATGTGGTCTGATAGTCGAGCTTCATAAGCAAGGCCTCTCGCAGCGTGCCATTGCTGCTGAGGTTGGACGCAGTGAGACAGTCATTCTACATTTTTTGAAAGATCCTGAGCATTATGGAACAAAAAAGACAAGTGGTAGACCCAAAAAAAGGATCTAATTGGCTGTCCGTCAAGACACAGGGCGTTCCTTGACCCAAATTAAGGTCCTTACTGGTGCCGACTGCAGCGCAATAACCATCAGACGGCATCTGTGGGAAAAGGGTTTCAAAAACAAAACGAATTCAAAGACCTCGTCTCATTCAACGCAACAAAACTGCCCGTTTAGACTTTGCCAGGGAGCATCAAACATGGGACATTAAAGGTGGAAAAAAGTTTTATTCTCTAATGAGAAACAAATGTAACCTTGACGGTCCAGATGGCTTCAAGGTTACTGGCATGACAAGGAGATCCCACCTGAGATGTTTTCTACCCGGCACAGTGGAGGGGGGTCCATCATGATGTGGGTGCTTTTTCATTCAGTGGAACGCTGGAGCTTCAGGTGGTGCAGGGTCGTCAAACGGCGGCTGGTTACGTGCAGATGTTGCAGCGGGCATCCCTCATGACTGAGGGCCCTCGTTTGTGTGGTAACAGCTGGGTTTTTCAACAGGACAACGCTGCAGTTCACAATGCTCGTTTGATCAAGGACTTCTTCAGGGAGAATAACATCACTCTTTTGGACCATCCCGCATGTTCCCCTGATTTAAATCCCGTAGAGAACATTTGGGGATGGATGGCAAGGGAAGTTTATAAAAATGGCCGTCAGTTCCAGACAGTTGATGCCCTTCGTGAAGCCATCTTCACCACTTGGAGCAATGTTCACAAAAGCTTCCTGGAAACACTCACATCAAGCATGCCCAAACGAATTTTTGAAGTGATTAACAAGAACGGTGGAGCTACTCATTACTGAGTCCTACTGAGAAATATTTTTGTTGTGGTGTGGAGAGTTTTTTGTAATTGTTTTGAGCGATGGTCTTAAACTTTTGATCAGCTGATCAACAGCTTATTTCAGTTTACTTGTTGTTTTCAATAAAATACTTTTTCAAAGTGCTTTTTGTCACACCCCCCTTCTTGCTTTTGCATATTGTAGCTCTATTTCAAACCTCAATTAGGTCCAAATGTGCAAAATGTATATTCTAGCAATTTTTCAACAGGTCTTAAGATTTTGATTACTCTGTCCCAGTAACACATACAGACTCTGTATGTGTTACTGGGACAGAGTAAATGAAGATAGAAATCAGAATAATTTAAATATTTAATCCTCGCCTAAAAAAAGACATGTTTTTATAGTGAATATCTCTTTGGAATGATGCAGTTGGAGCTTTAAAACTCTATGAATGAATGTCAAAATATATGAATATTACTTCTGCTAAGTTTGAGTTTGATAAAGTGATGCAGAGCAAAGTTAGAGAGGTTTTACTACAGAGTGGTCAGGCCCAAACTTGGCACAGTTTTGCTCCATTAGTCCCATTTGAAATGTCTGATACACCAAACTTTATATTTCACCATGATTATGAAGTCATTACGGTTAGTGTTAGTTAACCAATCATTTTTTCATAATTGGTTAAGTATCTACTAATACCTATTAATAGCTTAGAGATGTCTTGTTACTGAAGTTGTAAACTACTTAATAATCTTTAACAATGATTTAATAATCATTTACAAATGTATATATTTAGATTTATATAATCTTCATTTTTTTTTCCACAGAGACCAGTCTCATCGGCAGAAACTATTCTTTCCATGGAAACTTCAGGCTTAAGTCATGACCATGTAATTGAAATGACTTGTACTAATCTTGTACTACAGTACCAGTCCAGTCCATTCATCCAGTAGATGTTCACAGCAGAGATTCATTGTACCAAGCCAGGGGACTCATGATGGTCAAGGGAGCTCATGAAGTGATGAATGTCACATGTGTTGAACAGTGAAACATGTCAAACTGTCCTACAGCAGTAAAGCTTTTCAAATCTTCTCTCCTCAAAGTTCAGCAGACTGTAAGCGACTCTCCTCCAAAGTCAAGGTCAGACTGAAGAGCGATGATGTGCAGAGCTGGGAGAGAGAGAGAGCGGAGGAGATTGGCCAAAGTTAGTGATTTGACAAAGGGTCAGTGTAATGGCTTCAAGCTTCTAATAATAATAATCACACCGGACGCTACTTGTACTACCTTGGCGATCACTCTCCATGCAAAGTCAATCTACAGCCGTGATGGGGCGGGGCTAACCCTCCCGTGATGGAGGGTTAGCTAACCGCATAGTGAGTCTCAGATGAAAGTAAAAAAGTTGATCAATCAGCGTGTGTGTGGTGGTCAGACAACGACAGTTTTTCGTACAGACAGAAGTAACATGTGTGGGAAACATTAGTCAGTGAGGACATTAGTTTTGCCTCGACGGACCGCAGAATACTCACAGATAATGCCGCTGCCGGACATCAGCTGCAGTGTTTTGTGGTTGATAAGTGAATGAAAAGGATACAGCTGGAATAATATATGTGATCGCTGATACATGACCGCCGTGAAACACGTAATGGTGACCAAAATGGCCGGACGGCAATGGTATGACAAAATGAGGTATTTATGGACGACCAACGCCACGGCGCGGCGGCGTGTGATAAAGCTGCGCTCTATGATTCCAAACAAAAAGCAGCCCCAGATCCAGCATCACTTCCAAGGTTTATTTACCAAAAGAAAGGCTTCACAATCGTCACTTAACAGATTAACGTAAATGAAAAGTTACTGTCTTCGGCGTATCTGCTCTTTGCAGTCAACAAACTTTTATGCTCCCACTCTCAATCTAGACAATTCCAACAAAACCAACAGATGATTAAATTAATATTCTTTTCTTGAGCTCGTTTACCCGAAACTGAATTCATTATTTAAATTAGATTTCCTTTTGGTCCCAACAGCCCGTTTACACGACATTGCAAACAGATAAAAATGGAGTTTTCGTTGTGCTTGCATCTTTTGTTTTCACAAGATTAGAGCCCCGAGTTCCTGAATCTGCAATTTTTGAAAAAGGGATCCAGAGAAAAAAGTTTGTAAAATGTTTTTGTTTTGTTTGCTGCTTTCAGAGTCTCATTTCTACTTAATTTTTACTTTTTTTCCTTCACAAGGAAGTTGATATTGCTTAAAGGCTCTGCATGTTGCAATCTGCTAACTTAATCTTCATTTTCATTCCATTTATTTTCATTTTTAGATGTATTTATTTTATTTTATTTTACCTTATTTTAGTTCAGTTAATTTCAATCTATTGTAATATCTTCATCTGATATTTTGGACTGCTACAACCGAATTTCCCCTTGGGGATTAGTAAAGTATTTCTGATTCTGATAATGATATTCACCAAGGACACTACAAACCTACATCCCCAACTATTCCCGACATGTTTTCAGTTGTTTTACCGACCTGTGTGAACACGCATTGTCATCACTCCATCCCAGAGGGCTGTTGAAAATGCAGAGAAAAAAACCTTTCTGTTTCGGGTGTCAACGTTGTCACGTAAACGAGCCCAAAGTTGCAAGGCCAGGCTGAATGCACGAGGATTGCCCGTATTTGCGTTGATTGTTGCTATTGTGAAATCGCAATGTCCTGGAGGATTTAAGCAAACAACCCTCAGTGCAGATTATATTGAGTAGGGTCCTCAGTTCAAACAGAAGGAAACAGTGGAGGCAGGCGGAGCTGACAGCAGGTCACTCTCCATCTTTTTAACAATCTGTGGTCTTTTTAATCATTTATTTTCTTTTTATTATTATTTTTTCATACTGTGCATGAAATAAATCATCAAAAATCTCCTCTTTAATGTCTTTATTTACCCAGACGTCTCTGATGTCTCATCCTTCTCTGCAGCTCTTCGCCATGGTGTTCGCCATGTGTTTGTTCAGAGGAATCCAGTGACGCCACGTCTCCACCTATCACCTCAATAATCCACCTGGACAAAACTGTAAAATAAGAGCCGTGTCTGTACAGTGATCGTTCACGTGTTGGTTTTGTGACGTTGTTTTGTACCTCACAGCTGAAGACGAGTCGTCACTTCGTCTGTTTCAGGCACAATGACAGAAGGAGGGAAGACCTGCGACAGGATGGAGGGTTCAGTCCTGTTTTCTCCTGGTAAAGGATCAGTGGAGTGTTACCAGCTTCCTAAAGCTGAACAGAAGTCTTTGCTGTCATTACACACTTCACAACCAAAAGCCTGATCATACTGAGGGCAAACTGAGAGCTACAGTAGTTGGTCGTATGTTAGACTGAGACGTATACTTGACTGATTGTTTCCTGGATTTGTCAGTGATGTTTGGTCTTCATAGTCCTTGAGGGTCTGCATGTTCTGCACCAAACAGCTCACCACAGATCAGCACGTTTGTCTCTGTGGATTCAGTCACAGCAACAAAGGTTTTCTAAGATATGAAGATGATCGAGCACAAACACATCGAGCAGGAGAGGTTTTCGATAGCTTTGAGATTTGTGAATTTTGCCTCACCAAGTCGATCATTCTGTACTGTACCTGAACACATACCTCCCCCTCCTTCTTTATTTTTATTTTTTATTTAACCAGATAATTTCTTTCAATATCAGGATCTCATTCACAAGGGGAACCTGGCCAAGAGGTCAGCAGCAGATGTCCTAATAAGTACAAGTTTAATACAAAAATTAAAGCGATAAATTACAAACAATAAATATGGAAAAAAAATCAACAATTTCCCAGTGAGAGTGTGACAGTTTTAAAGACAGAAACAATTAAAAACACAGACATTAATCACGGGATTCTCACAGCCTAGCATGTTTGAAACGGTGGGGGTAGCATAACAAAAAGCTGGTTTCCCCAATTCTGGGCACATTTGGGTGATAAATTGCACAAGAGCATAAGGCATAGGTGCTCCTTGAAATTAGACAAACAACCTTGCTAAGATCTGATTCCTCGCAGTGCAGTCTCGTCTGAAAGCAAACTCAAGCCTTACTGTCATGAAAACTATACATTTTCAGCAATTTTTAAACTTACAATTGGAGTGTAAGTCAAGAAAATTATTTTTATTTTTTAATCTTCTGCAAAATATAATTTGATTTAGTCCATTTAATAGAATGGAGGTCAGCAGCTAATTAGATTAAGAGATTAAGACAATAAAGGGATAAATTGCAAACAATAAATGTGGAATAAAATCAACAATTTCCCAGTGGAAGTGTGCCAGCTTTAAAGACAAACAATTAAAACCGCAGGCATTGTTCACAGGATTCTTGCTGCCTAGCATGTTCGAAACGGTGGGGGTTGTATAACAAAAAGCTGGTTTCCCCAATTCTGGGCACATTTGGAGGACAAACTGCACAAGAGCGTAAGGCATAGGTGCTCCTTGATTTCTGCTGAATAGAGCATTAATAGGACCAAACTAAGCAACAACATTTAAATTTTTCAGGAAATTGATTGAAAACTGCGTTTAAGCTGAAATAGGCTGTTCATGGTGTTGCCAAGTCTGCTTATTATGAACGACTTTGGGCTTTTCTTTAAAGTCGCTTGCAAAATCTCGTGAGTTGTAGGTTGCTTTTTTCCTATCAATAAATTACACAAGTGCAGTGGTTGGTTTGTCTTTTACACACCCCAGTTTCCTGGTTATTGCGCCCGCCACCAAACACACTTGCAAACACAGCGCATGCACTACTATTCCAGAGCCATAGTTGCCAGGCCTGCTTCTTACGAGTGACATTAGGCTTCTTTTTGTTTTTTTGAAAAGTTGCTTGTAAATATTTTCAGTTGCAAGTCCCCTATTTTTGGGGTTGTACAGTTGCTCATGCCCTCAAATCCAAGAGGGATCTGATGTTCACTCTACTACCAATACAAACTCAATTCAGAAACTGCACAAATTATTTTCTCCCACTCCAAACACAAATGTACATTTTACTGTGAAAAGAGGCACAAATGATGTTTCCACCAAAAAAGAAATCCTTATAGCCAGAATTAAATTGATTTCTTATGTCACTGTTACTGTTTTCACCATGATAAAACTGTCTATGTCAGTTTGGTTACATCAAATCAAGGATAGACAGACTGTTTAGTGATAATAGTGTTATAAATACCCTCCTTTCACTTCTGTATAAAGAAAATTATGTTGAAGTAAATTAAGAGCCAAATAAGTAAAAATGTCAGTGAGATTAAAATGTAATATGGATGAAAATTTAAAAAACATTTTATGTAGTGTCTTTAAAAAAAAAAAAAAAAAAAAAGCAATATTATTGCATTAGAAAAAAAATAGCTAGAGGCTGCTTGTTTCTATCGAACACTCACAGTTTATCACCGGATCGAAAGTTTAAGACCAAAGTCCTATAAAAGACAAAATCTGTGCAAAAATTTTGAGTCCTTGTCTGTCAGGTATTAAAAAAAATTTGACCAGCCCTGAACCACAGGATCCGATTGGCTGTACCCAAATTAAGGACGTTACTGGTGCTAGCTGCAGCCCAAAAAACATCAGACAGCATCAAATGGGCAAGTTTTTAAAAAACAAAAAATCTCTTCAAAGTCCACATTTCCTTCACCACCACAAAAACGCCAGTTAAAATTTTGCAAGGAACCAAGCATGGGACATTGAAAGGTGGAAGAAAGTTTTATTCTCTGAGGAGAGAAATGTAACCGTAACAGTCCTGATGACTTCAATGTCACTGACGTGACGAGGAGTATTTATTTTATTTAATCTTTATTTAACCAGGAAGTCCTAATGAGATGCCACTGGGAAAGTTTTCTACACAGCACAGTGGAGGGGACGGCATCATGATCAGGGGTCTCATTTATAAAACTGTGCATGGGAAAGATCACTATAGGTGGCTCACGCCAGAAACATAGGAAATGCAGAAACTTAAAGATTTATGAAAGATGGCATGCTGGTTTTCATTTATAAATCACAATCAACTCTAAAGCTGTTGCACGTGAGGGAATGCTTTGCACCGCCCATATGATGACTGTAAAAGGTCAGGTTAACGCCCTTGGTGAATATTTAATGATGCTAATTTCAGGATGGACCAAGAGGGAAAACATGAAAAAAGAGAAATTTTACCTAATGTGAGGTCGACATATTGATAGGTGGGCACAGAGTGGGCAGCACTCTCGCCAGAAAGGCAGCAAAGTGAAGCATGTGGCGTCAGACTGTGGCTGAAGTGAGAGAGAAATGATCCGACATAAAAGTGGAGGTAAAAAATTGGATTATTCTCCTTAGGAAAAGTGTCTGAGTGACAGGTGGTGGAGGGGGATGTGCCGGACTCTCCCGTGCATCACGTCCTCCAGCAGTGTCAGATAAGTCACTGCGCATCTTTACGCATTGCGAGTGCGTGATATTTATATACAACCATTACTTCATTTCCTGAACACCTACAGGTGTTGTAGCCTAACTGATTAGCAGTTTTGTGCAACAATTGTGACATTTTAGTACATAACTTATTCAACAGCGTAGGTTATGTGTGGCCACGTTCGCAAAGTCCCTAGGTCATCAGTATACGTGTCCCCTCTTTCTTTGTTTTGCATATAAATCCTTGATATATGATGTGTCGTGGAATGTATTATATTTGATTATTTCATATAGATATATCAGTTTCACAGAGCTGTCTTTAATTTCATCCTTCTACTTTTGAGGTCGCAGTTTCCCTTTTGTCCAGATTTTTTGCATATGGCAGGTCAGAGCAAACTTTGCTTTCTTTTGTGAGTATGCAAGCTTTATAAATGAGGCCCCTGGGCCGCGTCAAACGTGCAGATTCTTGGCCCCTTTCCAAGACTATGCTCTGTCTCCATCATCAATAAGGCCAAAAAAACATAAAAAGCTTCTAGAGTTTAGTTTTAAGAGTGCCCTCCAGACAGCCAGGGGAGTATTAGAAAAATAAAGCTCTTAAATTGTCCCCTCTCTGTGAAAATAACAACTCAAATGAAATTCTGTACCATTTAGCTCCGCCATGTAGCAGTATAAGAAAAGAAAACCACTCCAACACAGAGTACACACACAGTTTTGTATCTGAGTGTCCAGAACATGTAACTTTATTTTATCATCAAGGCCAAAAAGTTCCCTATGTGAGGCTCTTTTTCAAAATGATAACTCTTTGTTTCTGCAGTCAGGGTGCTATAGATCACTTGGTGAAAAGTGTTAAGGTGAATAGAGTGTTAAATACTGAATTTCATCACCTGTATATAGACCATCTGTAGCTCATGACTGTGCGGGTGAGAGTGTTAGTATGTGAGTGTGGCTCGATGTGACTGGTAAAACTACGATTTTTTATTGTTTGTGCTTATTAACGATGATAATTCTGGTAATTGTTCTATTTAATTTTAACTAAGAAAAATCTTATGTGTTTTACAGACTTGATTTGATTTGTATAAACGGCACTTGTTGACATTAAATTAATTTTTGTGATTATGGTGTTGTGGACTTTTTTCACTCTCACTCAAAGCACCTGTCCAGATTTTTACCAAACTACCTACAGCAGCATAATGATCTCTCCTCTGGAACGGTAATCAGGACAAGTACGGCTCTCACAACTCGAGTCTTCTTTTCCCTTTAACGATTATTGCACCCAAATACATACATCAAAACGCTCGCTCACTAAATTTTCGTTTGAAAGTATGATGACTCTTAGGTTGTAAACCTGAAATATAAACACAGACAAAACCCAAAATTAACAAAGGTAGCTTCAAATTGGTAATGTGACCTTAAATGTCTTTTAAACATAAGCAGTGTCAAGATCTAAACTCACTGACAAGGCGTACGAGTCCTGATGATTAAACAAGTGAAAAACTTGAATGAATGAAATGAAACCAAAAGACTTATGCTGCGTTCCAGGCGGCCGGTAACTTGAAAAACTCTGTAGAGTAGGGCTAAACAATTTTAGGAAAATATCTAATTGCGATTTTTCTGGCAGATTTTGCTATTTCAATTAATTTTCTTCTAATCATGTTTCAGTGCAGTATTTACTATGTTTACAGTATAGACAACAGTAAGGAAATCAGTGATCAAAAGGACATAACACATTATTCATCTTCTAATATTGATGATAAATAATTTGTTTTCATTATTGAAGGGATACTCCAACTTCTGCTCCTAAACGGAGGCTTTGTGTTGTTGACCTGTTTATCAGCACTTCTGTAAACACAACTTGCATGCAAATTTGTAAAAAAAAAAAAAAAAAAGTTGACACAACAGATCCTGAGCCAGTCAAGAGTACTAAAAAAATTGCAGCTTTGGTGATTGTCTGAAATTGTGATTTTGATCCAAAAACGCTAAATCTGCAGCCCTATCACAGAGGAGCAGAATATTTTGCTGTTAAAGCAAAAACAAGCTCAGGAGCTTCTGCGTCATGAGCAGGACACCATATTGCAGCATTGTTGCTGTTGTTGTCAGAATTCAAACATGCTGTTTCACCAAGAGGTGGAGCTGTGATAACATTGTTAAAGCTAAACAAATTGGGTGTCACACAATAATGCTTGGCCAGTATTTTCCAATTTGTTTACTTGGGGACAAGTTTTCAAAAATTGCATTTTTGAAAACTTGCATGCTGTATTCATATGGAAATGCTGACATGACTTAAAATTTGTGCAGCTGTAAGAGGAGTTACACTACACAACTATTATGCTGCGTTCACACCACAAGTGACCCAGCTACCAAAATCGCGTCGCCAACTGACGTTCACACCACAAGTGACCCAGCTACCAAAATCGCGTCGCCAACTGATGTAGCGTCGCGCGTCCATAAATACCTCAGTTTGGTCACCGTTGCCATCGGCCATCACTCGGTGATGTCACGTCCGATCGAGTTTCACCATGATCAGATCATATATCATATAATAGGGCGTATAAGCGGTCATTATTCCAGCTGTGTCCTTTTCATTCACTTATCAACCACAAAACACTGCAGCTGATGTCCTGCAGCAGCATTATCTGTGAGTATTCTGCGGTCCGTCGAGGCAAAACTAATGTCCTCACTGACTAATGTTTCCCACACAGACATAAATTGTTACTCTGTAGTCCGGATGAAAAACTGTCTGTCTAGGGTACCGTCACACGTGCACACACCGCTGATTGATCAACTTTTTTTTACTTTCACATCGCGCGACAAGCTATGCGGTTGTGTGAAAAGCGGCTAACCCTCTCGCATCACGGGAGGGTTAGCCCCGCCCCATCACGGCTGTAGATTGACTTTGCATGGAGAGTGATCGCCAAGGTAGTACAAGTAGTGTCCGGTGTGATTATTATTATTAGAAGCTTGAAGCCATTGCAGCTGATGCCCTGCAGCAGCATTATCGGTGGTCCGTTAAGGCGGAACCAATGTCTTCACTGACTAATGTTTCTCACACAGCCATAAATTGTTCCTCTGTAGTCCGGATGAAAAACTGTCTGTCAGGGGCACCGTGACACGCGCACATACCGCTGATTGGCTGTTGCTGCACAGCCACACACGACATCGCCTGAAAAGATCAACTTTTTTTTACCTTCACATCGCGCGACATGCAAAGTGGTAGTGCGAAAAGCAGCTGTCGCATCATGGGAGGGTTAGCCTCTCCCCATCACGGCTGTACATTGACTTTGCATGGAGAGTGATCGCCGAGGTAGTACAAGTAGCGTGCGGTGTGAACGCAGCATAAGTCTGTGCAGGTTTTGAAAAGACCTGGAGTTCACAATAACAGACTGGTTTCAGCAGATTTTTGTTCGACAACTGAAAGACTGGGGATCACACTTAACTGAAGAGAGATCACAGACTAAAGGATTTATCGAACCAACTGAACGCATCAAACTTTATGAATCCAACAGTCTTTTTTGATAGTCCCACTACTTTCTGTCATTTTCTGTCGCCATTTCGTGTGTCCCAATAATAGCTGAAAAACAAATAGAACCAAGTGGTCTTTAGCAGATTGGTCATGCAGGGTCGACTCACTTGTTCTGACTAAAAAGAGAGCCTCCTCTTGGATGTGTTGGTTGCCATTGTCTTTTAATGATAAAACACCTTCTTTTAGATTGTGCAGATCTCATCCTCTTAAGAGAGAGGTTTTACAGAGTAGCTGGTCTACAAGATCTTTTCAACAGAGTCAAAGCGGAATAAATTCTGGAGTTTTTGAAAGCAGCTAAACTTTACATAATTTTATAATGTAAAATCCCAAATAAACACCGAGTGCAGCAGTACATTTTGACAAATAGACGCCTGTTCCAAATAAACGCCTGGTGTAATTTATTCGGCGCAGCGTACAAGCTACAGTCAAAGTTTACAGAACACACATGCAAATGCTAAGCTCACAACTGACAGCTGACACTTGAAAAGAAACATGATCAGATTGAACCTTTACAGTTATTTGTCTCTCTGGACGTCCTGTCGGCTCGCTTCTCCTCCCTTTGTATGTCAACAAATGCAGGTTGGTGTGAGGCGTTCTGTTTCACAACAGTGCAGCTACACTCTATGTCCACAGAGGGCACTAGAGAGCAGAAAGCCTGAATCTTACAGAGTAGGGCTTTGAAAATTCAATGAAGAAGACGTCGCCACTGCCGCTGTTTGTTTTTTGCCCTTAACTAATGTCAGGAGGCCGGTCACATCAGTTAGTGGTACATTGCTGCTTATCTCCATTGCTCTGGTGCAGCAAGGAGAAAAGAAGTATGACGTTAACTTAACTACCAGTCGTTCATGACCAGTATGACCAGACAGTGTAACAACGGTACTGTAATCTTGCCTTGAAAATGTACAGGTGTTATTCATACTGGTGTAAATAAATAATTTGATTATATTACCATATTTTTCATTTTTTGCTAATTAAAATTTTGTGCAAAAGGAATTAAACGCCTGTCCCAAATAGTCACCTGGTCTGCTCAGTAATTGAAGCAAATAAACGCCCCAGCTACTATTTGGTATTTTACGGTAAGTTGTTTATTCTTGAACTTGACATTTCTGTGTCATTTCTTTCCACAATGAAGATGGCCTGAAGCGGGGTACACACATAAAGATTATTGGGCTGTTTTTGTCCCAACAAGGACTGCAAATGCCTGATTATCTTATGTCTTATAAGATTATCCTACAAGATTATTCTGCAGTCTGGGGTGTGTTAAGAGTAAATACATATGTCTCAATAATCCACTCTGAACCAGGTCCGGACCAGCAATCATAAATATTAAACTTGCTCAATGCAGCTAAAAAATCTTCATTTCTGTGGGGAAAGCCAATGAAGTCATAACCCATGGTCAATGATCACTTGTACATTTGGAGATGTAGAAAAGTCCAGAGAAAGTTCATCTACCTTCTAGATGTTTTAGTTAGTTTATTCTCTGGACATTGAAGAGGGGGAGGTTATACAAATCTTAATCCCACTATTGTTCATAAATGTCAGTGCCTACTTCCAGACAGAGGTTGCTTTCACACCTAAAGTTCGATGGTCTCAGTTCAGTAAAGTTACAGCATTGTTTTACTTTTCATTTGGTTTGCAGAGGGACGCAAGCCAAAAAAAGTCAAATGATGGCTAACCTAGCCACCCATCGCTTGTTGGGGCTGGAGCTGCCATATTTGTTAACGTCATCCAGCTTGTTGTCGTTTTACTCTGACCCTGAGAAACACAACCAGCTTTGACTTATAGCATAATTCAGATTTCTGTGCTACAAAACAAAGATAAAGCTACATCAGGTGGCACTTTTAATAAAAACTGGGGCAGTTTGTAAACATATTCAGTGCTGAATTATAAATCTTAAGCTGTAAAGAGTACCGAGGCGGGTGTCCTAGCAGTGCTGAAATTAAAAGATTGATATTGTAACTGAATGCTGTTGCTTTGTTTTTGTTGTTATATTTGGAAAACTGGATGGCAAGGTGGTGCTGCAGGTAGTGCACATGTCTCACAGCAAGAAGGTCGCCAGTTTGATCCTTGGTAGCAGTATAGACAATGGATGAATGGATATTTGGCGTACTTCAAGAAACAATTCTCTGCTATTTGGTTGCTTGCTTTATTTAGTTCTTGTTTGATACAGATGACTTTCACACCCACCATGATTCAAACTTTGTTTTGATTGATGGTCTCAAAAAGGGACCCCCTGTTTTCAGGTGATCTAGAGTTCAGTCTCATGGTCTTTGTCAGAGTTGGTATGAGCTTTCATGCCACCCCAAATCAACCAGACTTTTCAAAAAAAAGTGAATCAAGCCACTGATGCCCAACCAATTAACGTAGCGTGTTATTATATGTTAGAGATTTCGACCCTTTTACGGAGGGAAAGTATTCAGAGGCCTGGGTGACCGGGTTTGAGGGGGCGTATCAGCTCCATATTATCAGAGCAGAGTTCATTGAGTTTCTCAAAGATGGAGGCTCACACCAAAACAGAGTCCATCTTCTGTCTGGGCTTTTGGATGATGACATGTTTACGCTGCTCAAGCAGAGACCAAAAAAGCCCCCCCTTCATGGTTTTCAAAACTTCACAAGTCTTTAAAAGCATCGAGTTAACAGTTTAACTCGTTTTAATCTTTTTAATCTTTTAATATATTTGAATGACTTATTCATGCTTTAACTTAACCCGTCTAGACTTCTGTGATGTTCTGTGTCTGGGTCAGTCTGCCGTCATCTCCTGGTCTACAGCCAGTCCAAGAGTCGACCACGAGACCCAGAGCCTGTTTCCCCCCCATCCTGGCCTCCTTTCAGTGTCTCCCTGTCCGTGTGGGGATTCACTTTAATATTTAATTATTTGTTTCAAAATTGTTATACCACAAAAAATTCAAACTTTTGGCCCTCTGAGGCCAACGTGGTGAACTTCCTGGTGTTGTTAAGGCTTTCCAAAGACCATCCAGGACTGCACCAACTTGTGGTGTCATTTCCTAGGTTGGGATTTTTACGTCTTTCTTCTGCACTTCTTCTGGGGGTTTTGTGGCGCCCATGAGCGTTGCGGCTGTTGTCTTGGCTTCAGTGATATAACTGGATCAAAATCCACCCGGAGTGGCCTCTTCTTCTTCATGTCCTACTCTGTGAACCAGACACTCTTGTCTAGACCTGCTCCGGTCCTTTGGGTTCACTCTGCTCCCCAGTGATGTCCAAAGTGTTGCTTCATAAGACCATCTAACTTCTCTGGGACATTGACAACACTTGAGTGTTCGTTGGTCTCTGGATAAACATAAAGATAAAAACATGATTCTGCCCTCAAAGATATTTGTCTCAGCATCACGGTTGCTCTGCTCCTTCTCTCTTCGTCCATTGACCTCCTTCTCTGCCTTCTCTGTTGTTTTTATTCCTCTAACTGCATCACATAATCACACTCCATATGCAGACCTTACTTTTTTGACCTCCTTCCACAGCTGATCCTTCAAACATGAGGAGAGTCCATGATCAGAATGTAAAACCTTTGTTTTTATTTTTTAAGTGGAGCTGATGTTCTTAATCTGACTCGGCAAATCAATATACATATCTCACTAGAGCCCATAGAAGGTGTTTGGGGAGGACAGAACCTTTAAAAGCATGTCTTGGGGTGATTTGATGAATGTTCCGTCAATCCCCCTTGCACAACAGCTGGATCAGCCTGAATCAATGGCTGTGTCCGAAATGGCATACTAACGTACTACATACTACAAACTCATATGTATATACTGTATACTACATACTATAAGTATGATTAGGATGCCAACCGTTCACACTGCAGTATACTACTAAGTTTCCCATGAAGCATTTCAAACCTCCGACGACAAAAATCAGAAGGACACCAGACTATCAAATATCTCTGTTGATTCACCACATTTGAAAGTTCAGAGAACATTTTAGGTGAGAAAGTCACCACGTCGAATACCAAAATGTGGTCATTTGAGCCATAAAACACACGGGTACAAATTTCATTTTGGCATTTCGGACATTCCGCTGTGCGCGCCATTATGCTATCGAAGAAACTTCTGCTTGGCTCCAAAACAAGAGCCCATTTACAAAAGCGTTAAAGAACTAAAAGGAGATAATAGAAGATGCGTTTATTTTGAAAACGGGAAGTTTGCTAGTGGCCGATTTTTAGCTGAATGCAGGTCGGTCTTGCATGGCGCAATGCATTATGGGGCGTTTGAGTGTGACTAGTATGCCCACCTCGCATACTTTAATTTCTTTCCCGATATAGTAGACATCCAGGTATTTCTTGCACACTCAACCTTTTCATACTATCTAATGTGAACACACTACATACTCATTTTGATGTCACACTTAGTATGAGTAGTACGTTAGTATGCCATTTCGAACACAGCCTATGTCTATAATCCCCAAGCAAGACGGCCCAATCAGTGTCCTTCAGAGCAGGAAGAGGTGGAGCTACAAGCAGGAAGTGACTGCTCATACAGCAATTACCATAAATGCTAACAGGCTCAGTGGTAGTTTTATCAGATCTGGACCACATTTCTTCATCAAATGAAAAACAAATAACAGTACAAACTTATCTATGGAACATTTTCACTCCACTGACATGTTATGACTAGACTTTGTTTTACGAAGAGACTCATTCTGCAGTGCAGTTGCTCCCATCTTTAACATTGTCTGATTGGCCCATAAGAAATGTTGATTGATGGAAAAGCCATCCAATCACCTGCTGGATATGCTTCTGAATGTTTCTGCCCTCCCCAAACACTTTCTGAGGTTTTTTTTCCAGTTGGACTGGTGAGGTATAATAAATGGTGCATCCGGTGGGCAATCTGGTTATCAATCAAGATATTTACGAATGTTTTTTTCAAAGGAGAAATGCTTTCAGTGTTGCTGTTTAACCTACAGTCATCAGATAAACTATGCATGTGGCATGCACTCAATATCTTGACAGGTATGTAAATTGGCATAATGTCAGTGGTCCAGAGTAGTGCTTTATTAATAATATTAACTTTTTCGTCAATAAATGTTTCAGAAAATGCCCTTGAGCAAATTACTTTAGACCTTTTTCAGGTTAAAACAAAACATCTTCTTTAAACAGTGTGTAATTACAAAAAAAAAAGGTATTTGAATTTTCAACAGGTACCTCTTTATAAACAATTCTAAATGGTCATGAACAACATTGTCAAGAAGACAAAACAGAAACTCATCCTATTTTAAATAGTTTATTATTATTAAAATTATTATTGTTTTATATATAATTTGTATTATTATAATATTTAACTTGATATGAAATCCATAAAACTATGATGATGCTATGATGAAAAAGATGACAAAAGGATGAACAAGGCAAAAATACAGCAAAAGAACAGCAAGAAAACCCTCCAGAATGCTACGAATGCCATTATTTACAGAATTTTACATTATTTACACAGGAAATACCAATAATCCTCTGGTTTGGATGTTTGTCTCTGTTCTCCGGCTCAGTCAGCTCACTTCCCATCCCTCCCCTTCAGGCAATCCAGCTTTTAATGTAATGTACCGCATATCACTGAAAAGCAGGATCAGCGCGGATTCTCGAGAAGTTATGAAAGTTTGAATCATGCTTGTCTTTTCCTGTCACTGGCGACAGTTTCATCTGTAGAAAAAACTGAGCAAAATCCGACATTTTAGGGAATTTTAATCACCCTGGACATAATTTTACTAAGAAAAAGGAGGGTGTGTCCGGGCCAAAGAGGATGTATGGTCACCCTCAGACTCAGAACTGCTACTGAAGCTGTTAGCATCTATGCTAATCCCTGAATAACCAGTCACTTCTGCCGTCGTCACACTTGTAGCTCCACCTCTTCCTGCTCTAAAGGGCTTTGATTGGACCATGCCACTTTGTTTTTGCCAAGCTCCAGTATACAATGATTGTGCTCTACCCAATGTGCCTAGTTATAGACATTGAGGCTGATCCAGGAGAGACATGGCAGCAACCGTACATTAGCATCTAGGCTAAGCGTGAACTTTCCAACAGAAATAAAGACAGATCTGATGGTAGTCAGGCTTCTGGACTGTTCTATAGTCAGAGGTTGATTATCTGTCCTCCGTCACTTCCTTCTATCCTCTGTGGTTCCTCAGACATTATTTCTGAATCTTAAACACAAACAAACTCTGCATCAGGTTTCAGTGTCGCCAGGTAACCTCAGACTCAGAGCTTGTAAGCCGAACTAGATATGAAATCAAAAGTGATGAACACTGGCGGACGCTCCTGGACTTTGCTCCCCTGATTTCTCTGCATAACTTCTCGGAGTGTTTGGATCTTTGGTAGACTCTCTCTCCAGATGTGGAGATCAGCTGTGGAACGTTCTGGAACATCTGCTCTCTACTTTGGACTGGTTCTGTCTCACCTGGTTGGAGGAGGTATGATCCATTTTTTTCCTTCATCAGATTTCACAAGTGCGTGAGAGAATATTCAGTCTTTTCTTTTTCTGTCTTTATCAGTAAGATAAAACTTATGGTATAGGTCGATCTTACGTTCAGAACAAAACTTTTAAGACTTTTATGAGTCCAAACCACATGAACATTTCCTCATTCTTTTCTTTGGGTCATTTGAAGGGATCTGTTCATGCAAGCAAACACTTGGTCTTTGGTTTCCTCTCTATGAAAGGAAAGTCACTGCTCAGAACTGACAAAAACAAAAAATGACAGAGTGAACAATGAAGGGGGGCCATTTTGGAAAAAATTGTAGAAGATGGCTGCTGTACAGTTTCCCCCAAGGCTTGGGTTTCCTCACAAAGACCAAAAACTAACTCACTGACCCTAGTTTAGCCTTAGATGTGAGTGTGAGTGCGAAATGTTGTATGTGTCTATACCAGCCCTGTGATTGGCTGTGGACAAGACCAGGGGCTCACATGCCTCTTGCCCAATCTCAACTTGGATCGACTGATTTATTGATATCTTTATCTTTCTGTAAATGAAAACTTAAAAAAGTTAAAACATACAAAATAAGTGATAATGAAACAAGTCAGTAACTTTGTTCTTCAATTCCTCAAGCTTCTCAGCCGACATGAACAAAGTTAGTTGGAAGAAATAAAGACGTATCTAACCCTACCAAAATGAAATTATGGTACTCTCTTAAATTTAAATTTACCAATAATTTTGAAACATTGACGGAGAATATACCATACATCACTTATACAGAAAAAATACGAACATATCTTTGCCTTCTTTAAATGTATCCAAATAATAATTATAATAATTATAATATTCATCAACATACCTCTGGAAAATCATTTCTTTATGCCACTTTATAAACAGAATTATTCTTGAAATTTGCTTTCAGTCTGTTCCACAGTCTTGCTCAACTAACAGTGATACAGAAACTTTTTAATGTTGTACCCACATTTCTCACCTTTAGATTTGAATTTTACCTTCAATTATAGTCCCCTTTCTTTCATAAAACATTTCTGAATATTTTTACATATATATTATATATTTATCCTTGCTTTCTATAATAGCTGACCTGTTTAGTGTTTCACCAAGTCAAAACATTTCAGGGTTTAGTCTCCAGCCCCCCATAATCCTGACAGGATAAGCAGTACAAATTATTTATGGATGTAGAGTTGATGTGACTTATGCTGCTTAAAAACAGCCTCTCGTGACTCCTGGCCTCGCTTGGATGCACTCCTGAAGAGTGAAATAACCCACCACATAGCCTGTAGTTGCCTTGAGCAGACCCAGGCTCTGTACATGCAACCAAACTTAACAATAAACACTATTAGCTCATGTAAACAATAAAAATTGGCCGAGCTTGTACTTGGTCATAGCCTTTGAATTTTATTTTCATTTTTCTTGAGATACATATTGGAATGTAATGATAAAGTTTGGGAACATGTAGATTATTAGATTAATGCCCATATTTAACGGGATATACCAACATTTTGTTGCTTTTGTGTCCTTCCTCACTCCTGAGTCCAATAAAAGCAGATAGAGACCATTATTTCAACTGTGCTTTAAGTGACAAGGCAGAGCTCGACCACCGCTAACTAGCTTAGCCCAAACACAGGGAGTCAATGGGTAGTGTTAGCCTGCCTCTGCCTACAGTCATCAGATAATCTCTGCAGAAACTCAGAGCATCCCTGCGTGTTTGTTGTTATTATGTTATCTTCTACTGTCATATTTTTATCTTCTTCTACTCCTTTTTTCGTTATTATTATTTTTATTGTATTTATTGATTTAAAGAGGGAACAGCGCATTTTAATGAACATTCTTACAAATGTGAATATGCCAGATTATAGCCTTGGGCTAATTTCCATCTGCAGACCCCCTGGCAGGGTGATGGTAACAAAAACATACAAGACACTAAATAGAGTAGGGCAAACCCAAGGACAGTGGACGAGTATAAAAAGAAACTGAAACATATATATTGCACATCCTCCCATAACACAGAGTCTATCAAGCATTTAGCAAATGCAACTTCTATTTCACCAACCCCTATTGCACTGAATGTTATTGCACAGACTTATTTTGCATAGATCCAGTTCATATTGCACAAATCCTTATTGCACCAACATGAGCAACTTAAAGGTCACACATGCTCACATGACTGCGTTTCTCTCAGCCACAGTTTTAGCTGTTTCTTAAATGATTGCAGACTTGGACAGTCCCTCACTGATAAAGGAATTAACTTTTTATTTGCATCATTTAGAGCAAATTCACACACAAAAAACAACCAAGAAGAATCAAATACCCCCCAACCTTTTCATGTTTCATTACATGTTATAGCCCATTTTACATTGGAGACAGAATAAACATAAGGATGTAGTGATGTGAGTTAACGATGTATAACATGAAGGAACACAGGAAGACAAATGAATATTAAGAGAAACCAAGACAATTTTATGAATGAATGAATGTTTATTTCGAACTTAAATGGAAAAACGTACATATGTATGTATCTATACAAATCCAACAAAATAAAATACAATGGTAAGCAAATGCAAATGGTTATTACAGCATTTTCCCCCCTACTATCACTAATCCTTCAAAAAAATGTGTAACTCTGCAACTCTTAGTCCGTGCGAAGTCCCTCACTTTGCCAGTATAGGACGCCCAAACCAATATGGTGGATTGTTTAGCGTTATGCATTCTTGCCACTAATAGCTCACAAATGTAATATATCCAATAAAGATCTCAACCGCTGAGTTTGAAAGACGGTGGGGAGGCTGACAATGAAGCAGCAACACGTTTTTGCTTCTGTCAGACAGTCAGAAGTAGCAACTTTGGGCTGCACAGTACCCTAAAGTTGTCCTCTTCTTCTACTCCCAAACAGAGACTTTGCTTTGTTGACTTACTTCCGCAGTGGTTTGTGTAGACATGTGACGTTCGCAAATGAGTCAAGTCTTTTAAACAACTCCTTTAGGTGAACAATGCTTGTCATGGACTCAGGAGTGAGGAAAGACACAAGAACAAAGAAAATGTTGACATATCCTTTCTTAAAAAAGAAAAGCCCTAACTTGTCTGGTCTGAAATGCTCTTAAACTTTTGCACAGTACTTTTTGATTTTGTCCCTGCACTGTTTTTTACACAGTATTTGTATAGTCTCTTTAACTGCACAAGTTCTTATTCACATAGGGTACTCTTGAATTCTTCTTGGGTTAATATATTATGTTTGGGAGGGGGTACTATTACTATTTCCAGTGGTCAATTTGTAAAATTGTTTCAGGTCATGTTCGTCTTGTTCCCTGCTACTGGATGCTTTGAATTTCCCTCGGAATAAATAAAATATCAGTCTATCTACACTGAAAAAGTTGTTTTAAATTTTTCAGTTATTTGCTGGCAACATGATGCCAGAAAATGTCTTTACAGTAGCAATAATCTATTTTAATCTGCAATAGATTTACTGTATTTTCAACTGTAGCATAACTACTATATATTTATTCAAGTTACTGGAACACAATTTACACCAGAAATACTGTATTTTTATTCATAATATAATGCTGTATTTTATTCTATGCCTTTAAAATAAAATTGAACTTGTTATACCACACCGATCCCTTGTTTTTAAATTCACACATTATAAAATGTTCTGACTTGTTTTATAATAAAATAATGTTACAAATGTTTATTGCAAAACTAAATTCTCTTCCTAGTGCTGTGCAAAAGTTCTTCTCAATTCAGGAGACTCAATATGACTTAAGGGGTGTTTATAAGTTTTCTGTTCAGAAAGCTAGAAAAGGTATAAAAAGGAGATGTGTTAATGTTGTTGGGGTTAACTATGGAATGATGCAAATGGAAATTTTAAAAATTGTATTCATGTTTTATCTTCAGAAAAATTATGTCGTTAATGTTGTTGATTCTTTACCTTTTATTTTTGGTCACTTAATTTTGTTAAATATGTAGGCTTGTCGTAGATAAGCACTTTGCTTCTGCCTTTTCAGTCACTACGTAATTTAAGAATTCTCGTTTTTGTTTAAAATGTCTCTCGTGACAAATATTGTACAATGTATGATGACTGAATAAAATTCTACCCACCTGAAATGAAACTATTTCACTGGTCATTTATTAGAAATGTATCATTTTGTAAATAAAAAAAGCACATCAAATTTTATGCCATCAAATACGTTTAATGCAGTATTTGTTCCACCTAAAAATGTGAAACATTTGATAAAATTTCTCCTGCCTGCTATTGGCCAGTTTTCCTGACCAAAATGGAATTTTCTCTTGATCTATTTCCCTTTTCGCTAACTTACTATGCAGACATTTTACAGTAGGTAACTGTAGATTGTTTTTTATTAATCTGTATGTTTTCCCACAAAATATTGCCATTTACAGTAGTCTGTTTGTTTTTTTACTGCAAGTACCTTAAGATGTTATAGTAAAATACTGTTGAGTTTACAAAAATCAGTTACAGTGTGTCTCTATCTATCTATCTATCTATCTATCTATCTATCTATCTATCTATCTATCTATCACCAGCACCGACTGTTCTGCCTGCAGGTGGCGCTCTAACAGTGTTTGCTCAGCGCGGTCAGCAGGTCACTTTGCCGTGTCTCTATCATTATGAGGATCACGCCCCTCTGTCCCAGCTCTCTGTTCAGTGGAGGGGCCCCAACAACTCTCTGCTTTGTCACTTCATCAAACACAAGTCATTCACCAACTGCAGCGCCGGGTACTCGCTCCTCTACAGCCCCGCCTCCATCACACTCACCATCCTGCACGCCAGCGTGGACGACTTAGGGACACATGTCTGCTCCGTGAGCAAACGCCACGAGTTCTCTGACTACAGGGTGGAGCTGAGCTGGGCTGAAGGTGAGTCTGATGAGGTGGGGGGCGGGGCTTAAGAGTTGGTTGATGAGGGGCGGGGTCAAATTATGTTAATGAGCTAACAGGAAGTGTTTGTCTCCTCAGAGGTGGTCACGTCAGCTCCAAACAGAGGATGGAAACATGAAGGTGGGTCTTACGTAACACAGGTTTATCATCTCTGTGTTTTTATTTAAACAAATGATACAATCAAGAACCAAACACCGGATATATCACAATAGCAACAAAGTGGAATTTAAGACAAAAAATTTTAAGTCACTGCATGTAATGCTGCGTTACAGGCAACCCGAAACTCGGAAATTTCCCAGTTCAAATCTCCGAGTTCCGACCTGAAAGCGTTCCAGACAAATTACGACTTCGGTTTTAAACAAACCAACATGGCAGCCATTATAGGAATTATGCTTTATCAATTTGCCCATTGTGAGTGAAATAGAGGAGAGGAAATGGCACATAAGGTAACGGAAGTATATACTTCACAGTATTTGTCATTATTTGCAGGTTACAAAATTGTTTAGGCAGTGATGTGACGTCACGAGTCGTAACTCGGAGTAAATCGATCTGGTGCGAGTTCACGGGTGGGAAGTTACGAGTTCAACTGCCGTTCCAGTGCACTTTAACAAGTTACAGGTGGGAAAAACATGTGTTACAGGTTGCCTGGAACGCAGCATAAGTTTCAGACAAACTCCTGTATACTGCTCCCCCAGTGACAGATCCAGCTGCTTCAATTTCCCCTCCCAGCCAGCTTCCAGCCAACTTCCAACATGCCCAAATACATCAAAAAACATGTTCATTCATGCATTTGCATGGCGTCTCCATGAGATGGCGCTTCCCTCACAAGATTACTCTGCCTCCATCTTTTCCTTGGTTATTTAAGTAACTGCCAAATCAACAAAGAGGAACCCTGACTCTACGAATTTACACAAACGTGCCCTGAAGTTTACAATTAAAAACCTTCAGCATAGGCAGGCCTCACCATGGACCTGACACAGACCAGCCAAGACCCTGGGTGCATTTTTAGGATGAAACCTTCCTAACTGAAGAAATGACTCAGAAGCATTTAACGTCAGCCATGTTCAGGGCTGTGTGTAGAAATGCTCCTACTTTCCCTATTCAACACACCCCTGAGTTCTACAGTTGGTTTTTTAAAATGTGATCTGACCAAATGTTTAAATGATCACTAATCACGTAACCTGGCATACCAGATGGACAGTTCCATTTTGGAAATATTTCACTAATCCATCTGGGGAGGAGCAGCTTGTGATTGGACAATCATTTGGCACATCACACTCATCACAGGCCAATCATACCAAGCAGCGCTGCCATGACGTACCATATGTTGCGGCCAAACGTAGCAGCTAAAAGCTAACGTCTTACAAGGGCAAACAACAGTGAATGGCCATTAGCTGTAGCGGCTAACTGTTGATAGCTGCTACAGCTACTGGCCATTAACTGTTGTTTGCCCTTGTAAGCCGTTAGCCAATAGCTTAACTACCTTAAGACGATTGTTTCACATTTAATTATACCACACAGATGTACCATTTAACACTTAAATGTGACATGAACCTCCTCAAAGACAATCTCTATGAAGTAAACTTATTAGGAGAGCATATTTCACCAAGTATCACTGAGTAACCATGATGAGCACAAGCTAACTGACATTAGTACATTTGTACAACAGGAAGTGACGTTGAGTTAAAGGGTTAATCTCCTCCATTGTTGTAAAGTTTATTTAAAGTCCACTAAGTTGTATATTTAAAGTACCAAAGCACAATCCTTAATGATGGTGAGGAAATTGATCCGGTTCAAGGGAAGACCCAAAGACTCAGGCTCTTAAATGAATTAATGGAGCTTTGTGCTTTGACCAAAACTCCCTGAAAGTTTTATCAACATCTGTTCAGAACTTCGAGGTATTTTCTACACAGATGGACAAGCAAACAGGTAAACAAAAACAAGAAGACAGTAAGGCAGTAATGTGTGCAGTTTGTGTTGTGATTATCGAGTCGAGTCATAGACTGAATTATGATCTCTGAAATGAATCACTAAACTGGTGAAGATGCACAGCCCTACTTGTCTGTCATATTCTCTACATTAACTATTCTGAACAAACTGTAAAACGGTTTTTGTGTTTTTGTGTTCCAGGTTCCAGCTGGACTCTCCTCTTCCTCTCCGTCACTTTATTCATGTGCAGGTAGAAATAACAAGCAGAGACAGTAGAGGTGATATTTATTATTTAATCGTGGTTGAAATAAAGACTAAAATTATATATACCTTCAAATGTTCCTGTAAATCCACACTGTAGTTTAATCCTGATGTTCAAAGCTCCAAATAAATCCTGAAAATGTAATGTCCTGGCTGTGATTGCATTTCACTCTCGTTCAGCGTCTCTCGTGTCACAGAATCATTATTTCTGCAGAGTGTGGAAACAACGGGGGAATCCACAGTACCTGCATGAAAACACCACTGCAGCTTCAGTGACCTTTAACTGAGAAAGAGCAAAACCAAAACTATTATTCATTTTCTGATGAATCAAACAGACAAATACATCAACAGGATAAAAAGTGAAACTCAAATTTAATCTTTAACTTGAGAGGATTCAACGTTTTCTTCATGATCAGCTGTCAAGATTTTTGTTTTTCTGATATACTGATTACAATTAAAATCAGCTCTTTGTCTGTTAAAAGAAACTTTTAAAGAAAGACTCATGTTGGAGGCCAAAACTGAACACTAAACAAAAAAGGAATACCAAAAACATGTAAGAACAAAACTTCAGGAAAGACAGAAAATGGACGATGTACCAGAAGCAGAATTGATTTTTTTTTTCCAAGAACATTTGCACATACACATAATTTGACTTGGACGATTCAAGCAACAGCTATTAACATGTGGTTGGGATAAAAATAAAGAGTCAACAGGAATAAAATAAAGTATTGGGGGGGTACTTTTGGAAAAAAAAGTACCTTTTAAACTTTGTGGAAAAAAATAAGTATATTTTAGCATTAAAATATTTCAGTGAAAAAGTGCCTACGTACTCTTTTATTATTATTTTTATATTATATATTTTTAGATCTATTTTTTCTTTTTATACAGTTGCATGAAAAAGAATGTGAACCCTTTGGGATTACTTGGATTTCTGCTTAACTTAGATAGATAGATAGATAGATAGATAGATAGATAGATAGATAGATAGATAGATAGATAGATAGATAGATAGATAGATAGATAGATAGATAGATAGATAGATAGATAGATAGATAGATAGATAGATAGATAGATAGATAGATAGATAGATAGATCAACTTTATTGTCCCTTGCAGGAAATTTGTCTTAGACAGCAGTGCTACTGGCCAAGGACGCAATATTATAAATAACAAAGACACTAGCCAACATAAAACAGTAACATAAGCAAGAGGTCGGCAGCAAGCATGGTCAGAAGATATTGCACAAGGAGGTCAAAGTGCAGGGCTCGTCACAATAAGCAGTGAAAACAAGCAGAAACAAGCTAAAGACCAAGTTACAACGATAAGAATAAAAACATGGATAAAAGCCAGATAATAATAACAGATAAGAAACAAGTAGAAGCAAATAATAAGTAAATATGTAGAAACAAGTTTAAAAAAAATGAGTAGCAAGTAGAGAAATAAAACCATGGATAAAAGTGGAATAATGATAACAGGTGAGTGACTGGTGGCAATAAATAAGCTGAAAAAAAATATTTTCATATACAAACATTACATATCATTTTCAGGAAAAAATTAGTTCAATTGTTTGTTAAGAAGAGATATGGATGTTGGGAGAAAAGAGAACTTAAAGCTATTTGTTTTGTGTTTGCTCGCTCTGTATCGTCTTCCTAAAGGCAGAAGTTCATATTCCCGAAAAAGAATATTGGAAGGATCATTCAGGATTTTCTGTGCCTGGTTGAGGACGACACTATTGAAGACAGACTGGAGAGAAGGAAGGTCTTTCTGACCCATCACCTTCATAGCAGATTTTGTCAGTCCACTGATTCTTGATTTACTCTGGATGGATAATTTGCTGAACTGAGCTGCCAGTCCATATCTCAGAAGACTTTCAAAGATGGCATTGTAGAAAATCAACATGATTTCACGCCTGACACCAGACAGTCTTAGCCTGCGATCATTGACCATAAAAAATATTTTCTGATCTTCATCTTCATCAATTTTTTGTGCGGTATTAGTTTAAGCAGACTGTGTTTGTCCAGTGATGTGACTTAGATGATGATTAGAAAACATTTTATGACCATTTTAAGCAGAAATCCAAGTAATCCCAAAGGGTTCACATACTTTTTCATGCAACTGTATATCTTTTTATCTGTGATAATCAACTGCTACTGACTTTTTATTTCCCTGACGCAGTTTTTTTCCAAACAAATTAATAAAGTACTATCTAATCTAATCTAATCTGATTAATCATTACAGAAACAAAAAAAATGTTTTTAGTGATTACCAGTGCTGATTTTTTTGCACAGCTGTGGCATAAAGCTCACTTTGGTTGGTTGTCTAATGATTTTGTTACGCACTGATTTTAGAAAAGTAATTTTAGAAAAAAGTCATTGATGTTTATGCAGAAACAGGGAAGTAGTTTGGCCCTTAAGATTAATACTCTGTAAATGGGGAGATGTTATTAAAGGGCATCACGCTGTTTGTTGCAATACCAAAGTCTCCCACTTGATGGCGTTATAATCCCAGGGCCCAGGTGAAAAGGACGATTAACAAAAATAAAACCCTGCTGACAATGCACTTCACTGTCTTCTGTTACACTAGAAATAAAACTTCAGGAAATCAAGATAATTAATAATGAGTAATTGACTCTAATCCTTTAAGTGTTTTAAGAACAGTTTCTGCTCCTGTAGACACTAAAACATCTGAAAATGTCTAATTTGAAATTTAGATGTCACATGATTAAGACCATCTTGGTCTGGTTTTGTTTGGGTGATTTAATAACTGTTTGAGGAAACACCAGATAAAGCTGGAAAAAACACCTGAATATTCGGCATGAAGAAGCTGTTCTGAGACTCTATGTCACTGCTTTTTGTTTGTTTGGGGGTTTTTTTTCTCATTATTTTCTTTATTATTTTATCTCTTCACCCCCAAGTCCCCACCCCTTCCAATGAACCATAGGAGCCACTGTGCTACAAATAAATAAAACACATAATTTGGAAAAATAAACAGAATTTAAGGGAAAAGGGTGGATGTTCATATACAACTTTATTTTCTGTAACCTTAAAAATTTATAAAACCAGAGGCAGGTGTTATTTATCCATTAATCTCATAAAAAAATAAAAGAAAGCAGGGCCTGTATTGAGATATGTGATGTTCAGTTTATAAGTCTGAATTACTTCCGAATAAATGAATAAATGTATAAACATATTTCGGTACAGCTCTTGGTCAAAGTTAAGGGAGTATTAGGAAATACTAGTAAGCATGGAATAACTGATGACTGCAACACATTATGCGTGTATATGAAGATGTAGATTTTAAGGTTTTTGGCTGGCTGTAAAGTGTGTTTTTGGGTAAATACAGTTTGAAAACATTGGTATACAGGCTATGATTCACTGAAATGAACAGACTACCAGGGCTTAGCAAATTAAAGTTTTCTTTCTTCTGTTGTTTATAGTTTCCTTGTTTATATTTACAGATAATTAATCTGTGTGATTATTGATATTAGTTTAAATAATTTCTGGATTTAGTTGAGAAGCCTTTTTGTTTTTCCAGTTTCTTGAGCGTCTCAGAGAGAGAGAGGGAATAGAGGATCAGTCATCAAATATAAATATCAATCATATTCAGGGTAAAACTGGGGTTCTTTAGGATCAAAACAGATGAGTTCTAAAATCGTATCTCCTGCACAGTCCAAGATACTGTGGAATCTGGAGTGTTCAATCAGATTTGTTGTATCTTCAAAAACTTTGGAGCTAAACCCAGAAGAAAACCGCCATGACGACAAATGTGATTTTCATAAATAACTACTGAACTAAAAAAGATATCATTTTGAATCCAATTGCTAATTATATAAAGGTAGGACTAATATTTAAGGTGAAAATCACAATATTGGTGAGGACTGTGGCGCTGGCGGACGTCTGCGCTCTCTGAGTGCTTTTCTTGTTAAGTTCTGGTAATAATCCCTTTATCAACCCTTCTGACTAGTGTGTGTCACACTAAATCAGCCGTACACACAGCATTGTTCAACTTGTATTTATGGACATGCTGCCATAGTGTTGATTATATTCTTCATGTGGTATCGGTGAACTACAACACAGGGCGTGCTAACGGCTAACAAAGGCTTACAATAGCCTGGTAGATCAGCATTATCCAGACTTTGTAATTGGAACGCTGATAACTTGGACATGACGTCACTCCGTCTTCCCAGTTCCAAGGTTAATGGAACACAGCCTAAGGGTGCGTTCCACTTGTAGTCTAAAATTGGGATTTTCAAGTCTCGAGTAGGAAACTGCAACTGGAACGCCCCCCGAGGTCAGAATTTCCTACTGGGAACTCTGGAATCCTTACCACCCCCAAATCGACAATCGATGATGGCTGACCCCAGTGTAAACAGTTATTAAACTCTTGTAATAATAATACGATTATCAACACTTTTGACTAGTGTGTGTTGCACTAAATCAGCTGTATACACAGTATTGTTTGACTTATATCTATAGGGCTGCCATAGTGTTATTTACATTCTTCATATGGTGTTTGTGAACTACAACGCAGGGCGTGCTAACAACAGCTAACAAAGGCTAACAATAGCCTGGTAGATCGGCAAGTTTTTTCCGACTTTGTACTGGAACATCGATGACTCGGACATGACGTCACTCTCACATCCCTCTTCCCAGTTCCATGGTTAATGGAACACAGCCTATTGGTGCATTCTAGTTGTAGTCGGAGGTCGGAATTTCCGAGTAGGTAACTGCAACTGGAATGCGCCCTGAGGTTGGAATTTCCTGCTGTTGTGCTCAAGACCACTCTATCCGGGGCCAAGACTTGCCCGAGACCAAAATGCACCAAGACAAGACCAAAACTTTTGGGAGTCCAGACCGAGTCGAGACCAAGGCAATCAAAATAAATTTTAAATACCATGACAAGCAGATCAGTGCTGGTCTTGATCAGTCTTGATGGAAAATCCTGAGACAGAAACAAGACTGAATAAAAATGCTCTCAAGTCCAAGACAAGACCAAGACTTTCATAATGTGGTCTCAAGACCGGTCTTGAGTAACACAACACTATCCTACTGGGAACTTGGGAATCCTCACCGCCCCCAAGTTGACAATCAATGATGGCTGACCCCAGTGTAAACAGTTATTAAACTCTTGTAATAATCCGATTATCAACACTTTTGACTAGTGTGTGTTGCACTAAATCAGCTGTATACACAGTATTGTTTGACTTATATCTATAGGGCTGCCATAGTGTTATTTACATTTTTAATGTGGTAATTGTGAACTACAACACAGGGCATGCTACCAACGGCTAACAAAGGCTAACAATAGCCTGGTAGATTGGCATTTTCACGACTTTGTGCTGGAATGTTGATAACTTGGGCCTGGCGTCACTCCCATTTCCCTCTTCCCAGCTCCGAGGTTAATGGAATGCAGCCTATTGGTGCCTTCCAGTTGTTGTCAGAAATCGGGATTTCGGAGTTCAAAGTAGGAAACTGCAACTGGAACACCCCCCGAGGTCGAACATTTCCTCCTGGGAACTCAGGGGAACCTCACCACTAGGAAGTAAATAATCGAAGATGGCTGCCCCCAGGCTGAACGGTTATTTAGCTCCTGTGATAATCTGTTTATTAGCACTTCTGACAAGGCCTGTGCTCAAAATATCGATACGACAAAATATCGTCATGTACCCCTTGGGGATACGTGTATCGATACGGATGCTACAGAATTGAATACGGCCTCAATGGTTGGACAGTTGTTGTAAATACTCTTGGGTAATGTTAACAATGGCACAGTTCAAAGTAGAAGTCAAACTAAATGATGAAGCTCATGTTCCAAATTTAAACTTAGGTGTCTACCATGTTTGGAGACCAAAAGTTCTTAAGTAGTAGAGCCATTATAAACTCATCCTTGTTCTTTTCTTCTTGTAATAAAAAACAAAAGTTGCTGGGAATTCTGTAAAAAAATGTAGTCAGTGTTCACAGTTGATGTGTATCGGGACACATATCGTATCGTGTCCTCAGGATGGGGATGCGTATCGTATCGTGTGGTTGCTGGAAATACCCAGCCCTACTTCTGACTAGTGTGTGACGCACTGAATCAGCCGTAAAGACAGTATTGTTCAACTTCAAATGCTGCCATAATGTTATTTACATTCTTCATGTAGTATATGAACTACGACACAGGGCATGCTAACGACAGCTAACAATAGCCTGGTAGACCGGCATTTTCGCCACTTTGTACCTGGAACCCTGATAACTCAGACATGACTTCCCTCTTCCCAGTTTTGAGGTTAATGGAACGCAGCCTATGACCAAACTCAGTAAACTGCTGTGCCTGCATTTCCCATAATGCAGCCTGATTTGTCCTCGATTTCCTGTTGTTGTAAATATTTGTCTGTCATATTTTTATCTCCTACTGTACTCGGAGTCCTCATGCATCTGTGAGTATTAACAAGCTTCCTCCTGTTTTATCTGCAGACACAGAAAGAGACGTCACTCAGAGGAACTGATAAGGTCTGAACACACCAGGGGAGTGTTGGGTTTTAGTTTAACTCTCTGCAGAGTTACACACAGGAGAGCTTAACCACTTAACAAACACACGCTGAAATAACACAGAACAAAGACAATACATTATCTGGCTTTTCCCTCATTTTAAAGCCCCCCTCCTCTGCAGCCTGCCATAATGCTGTCCTTATACCATCAGCAGGATACAGGGTTTCCTGAGGACAGGCTGGCGGGCTGCCACACGCTGAAAAGAGTCGAATGTATGTGATACATACATCCCCCCCACCACCACCACCCATGTGATTCAGCTCAGACCTATGGGGCGGCACATCTAAGTTCATGTGAGGAGAACTGGGGTGGTTTCTCTTTTTTTGTCCCTCTTGTTTTTTATACAGCATTCGGAGTGAGACGAGATTTACAGACAGTGAGCAACTAATGTGACCTCACAGGCGTCGGCGTCTCGTGAGGTTTGAGCTTTACCCGTACATTCTGTCCCCACTTTACAAAGAGTACGTTGTGTACGGCACGAGCTGATTCATCAGGACACAATGTTCTGGGTGTAAAGTAGGTCAGCAGATCGCACTACTTTACATTTACAGTTCAGTTTACTGGAGATGATGATCCACCTAATCCTGTGTTAATGATCCTTTAACTCAGGGTTTCAATAAAAAATTTATGATTGTCGATCCGATCAGGTGGTATGTCCTCACCTGCATCTCTCTACACCTCAAAACATCCTCTAAAAGCTGAATTAACCCTCTGATCAAGTGCTTACTGTTAACCCTGTGACTTCCAAACTAAGAAATACATTTGCAACAAATTATTTGTTTGTAAAATTGTGTTCCCTCTTCATTCAGCGACATTTCAAGTTTTATTTCAGATAACATAAAAGTAAAGCAGGATATGAAGGTCAACCATCCGGTTGGCTTGCCCATTTAGAGTTATCCGGAGCATGAAAGGATTTAAATTTTTTCTTTTGTACTTAAAAATATCAGGGAGCAAAATTTCAGAGTTTACCGAGGAAGTGCTTACTGTTAACCCTGTGACTTCCAAGGTAAGGAATACATTTGCAACAGATTATTTGTTAGTAAAATTGTGTTCCCTCTTCATGCAGCGACATATTTTTCAGATTACATAATAGCAAAGCAGGTATGCAGGTCAACCAGCCGGTTGGCTTGCCCAGTTATAGTTGCCTCATCCACACTGCAAGGCTAGCAAAGGGGCGAAGTGATGAAATTTGTATCGCTTGCGTGGCAATTTGTGTTATTGGTGTAAAGATATTTCCAGGAATTGTTACATGACTGATCAATTTAATTAAAGTTTCACATTTAATAATCACTTTCTGTGTATTGAACTCCACGCCGAGTGTGAACACACCTTAATCCTTTTTTATTATTACACGTGACGTGTAATGGAGGGATTCATGATTGGCTATATGGATTCATGTTGGGTGTTGGATGTTTATATTTTTATATATATGTATATGTGTATCTTTATATGTATATATGTATCTATGCATATGTGTATCCACAAAGTGAAGAGTACTTGCTCTATTGTAAAGTGCCTTGAGATAACACTTGTTATGAATTGGCGCTATACATATAAAGATTGATTGATTGATTGATTGATCCAATCAGCTGTGAGGACACTCTGTAGGAAACACTCATTTAGAGGGAAGTAAATGTCTGACTAAGCGTCCTGCAGCTGCAGACGCTCAGAGTTTGAGGCTCAGTAATCTTCCACAGACTGAGGTGGGGCCAGTCAGGCGAGGACAGCAGGTTCACGTCCTCATGGCGTGTGAGTGTGTTTGGGTTTGTGGAGAGTGTGTGAACAGAAGTGTGTACATCCTGCTGCATAGATCCTCCTCAAAGTCAGCAGAGCCCTTATAGAGAGCAGCTGTGAACATCCCACTGATCTATGGAGCTTCACGGATCAAACATCAGTGACTGAGTGCTCTCATATGTGCTCTGGGTTTGATCTCCCTCAGGTCATGTTTACGTGTAAATGTCAGAGGCAGTTATTAAAGTCTTTGGTGAATTATAATCACAGAAGCCCACAGCAGAGCAGCGTGGGCTTTCTCAAAGAACCCATGAAGAAGGAGAGGAAACAACAATCATGTCTAAGCAACTCGATTTGATCCAAAGCACAGAGCTGAATGGTGGGGAGGACTCAGAGGGTCTTAAGTCCGGGCGCTGGTGATATCCGGGAGCCTTTGAGGAACAATCAAGGAACTTAAGTGAGATCTCCAGATCTCTTTGGGAAATCTTTCCAAATCTTTAAATGTATTACCTGCTACTCCAAAGTTAGAGGAGAGTCACACTGTAGATCAAAGGTCACCAGCTTGTAGATTTTGATCTACTTGTAGATTTAGGGTCTGTTTACATGGGGCCTAAAACGGTGAAATCCGATAAGTTTTCATTGCATTTCGGCCTCCTGTTTACATGGGAACTCCTTGCGGATTGCCCAATGCTGTAAACTTTTGAAACCAGGCGACAGTGTGGAGAGTTTTCAAAACGCTCCTCCATGCAGCTCCGTGTAAACAACAGTCAGAGCGTTTCAGGGTGAAACGCTGACATCACCACATGCGCAGCACTCTTTCACATGAAGGCTGTGCCCGCATTCCAGGAGCAACAACAGCTTCAGCCATCTACCAAGTAACGTGTGAGTCTCTTACTGTGCTCGGTTTGTTATCTAGACAAAGCGTCCACTCGCCATTGTTGTTTGTAAAAAGTTTTTCTTCTTCTTCGTATGTGTATTGTAGCAGCGCTGCCTCTCTGCAAACCTACACCGCCATCTACTGAACCGGCATGCATATTACAGCGTTTTCATTCGTCTCCAGCGTCTCCGTCTGAACGCAGATAAACTTTGAACACTCAAAGGAAAATCTTTGCGTTTTATGTCAGAAAGTGTCCAAATAACGTAGCCTCAGACCAGTGATTCCCAAACTTGGATATGCAAAGTGACATAGGGGGTACGCAAATACCTGTCAGGTTTCAAACAGTTGTTTTAGTAGTTCAATTTCAAATTGGCAAATGTTTGTATTGTGAGCTTTGATAAAGGCCTGAAGTGTTTGCAGAGAGTCTGGGAGTTGGATTGGTGAGGAATCTTAGAAGGAAATCTGTCCTGAATTATCTAAGATTCTTATAGTAACATAAGTTCAGTAGGTCAGGCTTCTCATTAAAATTGTAGTGAGCTGGTAGCAGCTTTGGGGTCATAACTGAATATGTTCCAGAAATGTAAATTTCTTTTTCAAAAGTGAACTGGTTTTGCCCACCAAACTGCCGGTAAATAAATCTATTTAGTGAGAAATAATTCACTTTAAGAGATTTTATTTGTATGTTATGTGTGTTAAATGTGGGGGGTGGGGGTGGACGCAGGCTTACAGGCACATTCCTTTTTCTAGCGAGAGTAGGGGGAACTACTTGACTGAAGGTCAAGTTACTGAAGAGGTACAGGCTGTGAAAAGTTTGGGAGCCATTGTTTTAGTCGATTCGAGTAGATCTGTAAGACTGGAGGCTTTCAGATGCCGACTAGGTGAAGAACTTAATCAGAAACGGGTTGTCCATCAGCACGTGCCTGTGGTTCTGCTGCTTCTTCTCTATGCATCTAGTCCATCCATCCATCAATCCATTCCTCTTTCCATTCACCCAACTGTCCATTAATCAATCTATCCATGAGGAAAATGTTCATCCATCCAACAATTTAATTCATCCGTTCACCTGTCTGATCATTCCTCCATCCATCCATCCATTCACCCAAGTTTCCTTGGATCAATCAATCCAGCCTTCCATTCACCCAACAGTCTATAAATCCATCTATCCATGAATAAAATGTTCATCTATCCTGCAATTAACTTATCCATCCATCCATCCATCCATCCATCCATCCATCTTTCACCCAAGTTTCCTTGGATCCATCCATCCATCCATCCATCCACCCACCCAACTGTTCATCAATCCATCCATCCATCCATCAGAAAATGTTCGTTTATCCAACAATGAATTCATTCATTCACCTGTCTGTCAATTTGTTCATCCATCCATTCACCCTTCCATTCACCCAACTGTCCATCAATCCATCTACCATGAGCAAATTTCTTATCCGCCCAACAATTAATTCGTCCATCCATCCAGCCATCCATCCAGCCACCCAAGTTTCCTTAGATCTATCCATCCATCCATTCACCCAACTGTCTATCTATCCATCTGTCCATGAGTAAAATATTCATCCATCCAACAAATAATTCATCCATTCATCTGTCAGCCCATTCATCCGTCCATCCATATATCCATCCATCCAGCTCTCCATACATCCATTTGAGTTTTCTTGGATCCATCCATCCATCCAGCCAGCCAGCCAGCTGTCCATCAATCCATCTACCCATGAGTAAAATGTTCATCCATCATTCATCCATCCATCCACCCATCCATCCATATATCCATCCATCCATTATCCATCCATCCATACATACATACATATAACTTTCCATCCATCCATCCATATATCCAGCCATCCATCCATCCATACATGCATACAGTAAATCCTTCCATCCATCCACCAAACTGTCCATCAACCCATATATCCATGAGTAAACTGTTCATCCATCCAACAACTAATTCATCCATTCATCTGTCAGCCCATTCATCCATCCATCCATATATCCATACATTCATCCATATATCCATACATCCATACATCCATCCATATATCCATACATCCATCCATATATCCATCCATCCATACATCCTTCCATCATCCATTCATCCATCAATCCATCAATCCATCATCCATCCATCCATCCATCCATCGTCTATCCATATATCCATCCATCCATCATCCATCAATCCATCCTCCATCCATCCATCCATCCATCATCCATCCATCCATCCACCCAGTTTTCCTTGGATCCAACTATCCCTTAATATTAATATGTTCATTCATCCATGTGTCTATTAGTCCATTCATACATCATCCATCCATCATCCATGTGCTCACTCTCTCTTCATCCATCCATCCATCCATCCATCCATCATCTATCTACGTAACCATGCATCAGTGGTCAGGCTGTTGTAGCAGCAGGCTAACAAGTCGACCGAAACACCTCTCGAACTCTGATGAACATCTGACAGAGAAACTGAGCCATCAGAGAGTGAATGGATGTGAATGTGAAGATGTGACCGACGGTGTAAAAGAGCTTTTGAGTCTTTAATAAGAAATGAATAATATATATTTGAAACAGTCCTTCTGCTCAGAGAGGAAAACAGGATGTTTTTATGAGAGATGTAAATAAAACCTTCAGTCTTTCCCGCTTAAAATCACATGCTAATGCAACAACAGCATGTTATCATTATGTCTCACTGTTAGGAACATCCAGCATTCTACTCAGGGAGAAAGAGCCCAAGGTCACCAGTATTTAGTCTGGGCCGGCAGCCCACAGACAGTCGAGATGCTGTGGGAAATCTCAAACCTTCACTCAGATATCTGCAGACTGTTCCAGGACGATGAACGGATGTGTTAGTTTCTGTTTTCACATCATTCCTCTGTACTTCAAAATAAAGCACACAACCCCTATAATAGTGAAAAACTTCACGTGTTAAGGTTAGAATAAAGTTTTATCAACCCTTTAACTACCCACTCAACCATCTGGCAGATGTCATCAATATTTCAAGACTATTTAATGTTTTAAAAACAGTAAAATTAAATCATTGAATCGTTTAACATCTCGGGGAACAGAGAAAACTACAAACAAAAGAAACAGATATTCTTGGTGTGGGATTTAAAGGTTTGGAATGGCAACTGCCAATTATGTGATGAAATAAAGATGCATGATATGGAGTTTGACTATAACAATTTAGCATTATTTTGAAGAATAACAGCTGTACACTGTCTACATATATGTATAGAAGTCATCGTATCGATAAATGGAGACTGACAAAAGTAGGATATTTTTAAACCATTAACTGTTGCTATTTTATTTACAAACACTTCCTCTTGTAATTGATATTGCTCCAAATGTGTGTGAATCTTTATGTCATTGAGTAATCAAATGTTAGCTTTTTAAACCATCGACTCACACACTAAGAAATAACATATCTGTTCTTTGTTTGTTTGCATTTTTTTCTGTCCCCTAAAAGCATTGACGGAAACAATCAATGCTTTTTTGTTGTTGTTGTTTTTTAACACATCAAATATTCCTCAAAATGATCTTTGCCCAACAGTTGAGCTGGTAGTTAAAGGGTTAAGGTGTGATTAAAAATGTAATCATTCAATAGGTTTACTGTTTGAGGCTTCAACTTTAAGATCAGAGATTCAGTTTATTTATGAGAGAAACGGTATTTAAAGCAATGAACAAACAAAAAAACAAGTTTGTCTTTTTACTCAAAGGAAGTCCCAGATATGCTGACACTCATCTCATCTCTCATCTGCTCTGAATGTCTATTTTTGTCTCTTTTTAACAACAATAAGATTAAAAAACATAAACTGAAGCGACACGTGTACCATCAGAGTGTCTCTTCTTCTCTTATCTCACAGACACACTTCCTGTTAGAGCTTAGAGGAACACAATTTTTATCTACAGCAGCATGACCCTCAGTCAATGTGATATAACAGCATCAGAGCGGTCTGCAGCATTATGGGCTGCCTTATGACAGACATCAAACCAGGAGGATCCAGCTGCACTGCAAAATCACTGATTTCTTTCCGCAGTTCAAAAACATGATTGTTAGGCTACTATTGGCTCCAAAGCTGTGATAAATTTATCCCAAATATTTCACTTTGCACCTCATATTGGAAAATATTGTATATTTTGCATCTTTCTGTTGAAATTAAGGGTTGTAATGAAAAAAGTGCATTGAACATAAAGATATAAAACAATGTTATAAATCTTTATATCTCTAGTTAGGTCTGTTGAAAAGTTTTTAAAAAAAGACCTGATATGGTGAAAGTACAAAATATGTGAATATCATGTTGAAATTTTGATATTTTTATGAGAGAGACCATTTTGGGACCTTAGGGTAAAAAGTGTCAGCTTTTAATTTAAAGGTGCTATGAGGAGAATCTGTTTCCTGCGACATAAAGACTCTGCTACCCATGAGCACGCGTGGCGACTGTCATAAAAACATGATCCAAACCAAAGCGTGCATTTGTTGTGATGCTAATAAATGCAGCTTGGACCTTCCTCAGAACTCTGCATGGCTTTACAACTTCTTTTTTCAACAACTTACAGGATGTAAAGCGACGAGGTAATGTATCTCTTTCTAGTTACATAGCGGTAGTTTTTGATGTGTGACAACAAGCAATTTTTGGAAAACTTAGTATCGTAGTTTTGTAGCCGGCTATATATCGCTACATACAGCCCAGTACTCTGAAGGTGCGTTCACAAGTAGCATCATACATGATGCTACTTGTACTACCTCGGCGATCACTCTCCATTCAAGGTCAATGTACAGCCGCGATGGGGCGGGGCTAACCCTCCCGCGATGTGACAGCCGCGTACAAGACGATCACTTCACTCGTCGCTTGATGTCAAAGTTAAAAAAAAGTTGATCTATTCAGGCGATGGGTGGCTGTGCAGCAACAGCCAATCAGCGGTGTGTGTACGTGTGACGGTACCCGAGAAAGACAGTTATTCATCCGGACTACAGGGCGGATGAGGTCCGTCTAGGCGGAACTAATGTCAGTGAGGACATTAGTTCCGCCTAGATGGACCACGGTAAACGCACAGATAATGCTGCTGCATCATCAGCTGCAGTGTTTGATAAGGGAGTTAAAAGGATACAGCTGGAATGATGTCCGCTTATTCATCCTATTATATGATGTATGATATGATCGCGGTGAAACTCGAGTGGACATGACGTCACCAAGCGACGGCCGACGGTAGCGGTTACCAAAATGAGGTATTTATGGACGCGCGACGCTATGTCAGTGAGCGACGCGACTTTGGTAGCTGGGTCGCCTGCGATGTGAACGCACCTTGAGACGTGTCCGAATAATATAAATTCGAGTTTTAATTGTCTTGTTCCTGAAGTTGAGTATCCAGACCAGTACAGCCCTGTCCGACCCGACCGCGAAGCTAAGGAATAGCATTTATGGATAACCTATTTTGATGCTATAAAACTCATCTTAAAGTGTGTATTTCGATCAGGCATATATCTAAAAGTGAGACTTTTTTGTTATGACTTAGAAACTCCTCATAGCATCTTTAACTCTCATTGCTCCAAAATTATCAGTCTTTTTATTAAATACTGGCCTTGCTAAGGCTGAAATAACTTCATCCCAAATATTCAACTTTGAACCTCGTTTTAGAAAATATTGGGGTTTTTTTACCTTTTGAAAAAAGAGGTTTTTACAACAAAACATGCATAAAAACATTTATTTTTATAGTCAAAAATCTTTCTGTCTTTTGTTAGGTCTGAAATTTTTGAAAAGATTTGATTTAGTGAAAGTAACAAATATATAAATATCCTATATATTTTTTTGTTTTATGAGAGAGACCATTTGGGACCTTAGGGTAAAAAGTGTCAGCTTTTGAATTAAACTCTCATTGCTGCAAAAGTAATTATGCATCAAAATTAGCATTGTTATTAAACACTGGCCTTGCTAAGACTGTAATGACTTCAAAGTATTCAACTTTGCACCTCATTTTGGAACATTTAGCATATTTTTTGTTTTACCTTTTGAACAAAGGGGTTCTTACAACAAAACGTGCATAAAAACATATTTAATATTTTATAATGAAAAATCTTTTTATCTACGTTAGGTCTGAATATGTTGAAAAAAATGATGCAGTGAAAGATATATATATCTTCTATTTTTTCTTTTTTTACATTTTTATGAGAGGTATCATTTTGTGACTGAAGGGTAAAAAGCGTTGGTTTTTGATTTAAAATGTCATTGCTCCAAAATAATTTTGCATCAAAACCAATATTTTTATCAGTTATTAACTCAGTCAAAGCTGTAATGATCACATCTCAAATATTCCAATTTGAGCTTTATTTTTGAAAATGTTACACATTATTGATTTACCCATTGAACTAAAAATCAAGGTTTCTTATGACCAAAAGTGCATAAAGCATATAAAAAATGTTTTAAAAAAATTAATAAAACAGATAAATATCTATGTAAACATCTATGATAACTTCTAAAAGTGCTGAAAAGATTAAAATTAATTTTCAGGTTCAGGGTGTACCTTGCCTCTCGATTCAGTGTCAGCTGGGATTGGCTGCAGCCACCGAGACACAGAAAGGGATAAGGAAGCAGGATACATGATGATGAATGATGGCTGGATACATCTTAATTTTTTTGTTACTTTTTAATCCATAAATTACTTTAATGGAAAAATATATAGATGATCGCACAGGAGAACATGTGTGCAACGAGCCCAAAATAAGTAATTTAAGGAAGTTCTCTCAAAAAGAACTCTTTTTGTTGTAGAGTTACAAAATCTTCTTCTAGTTATAGATTATTATTATTATTATTTCAGTTATAAGAAAAAGCAAAAGAAAAGACAATACACAAGTTTGACTGAATAAGGCTCAAGCAGAGGGAAAGCTAATTAATGCCCACCATCTATGCATCTTAAGCTACACAATTCATGGTGCTTAGTGGGAAGAGAAAAACAAACAAACAAAAAAAAAAACATAAAATATGTTCTTTTATATACATACACGCATACATACATTTTCATGCACAAACATAGCTCTTTTCCCTTTTTTAATTACAGCCATAGCTCCTAAATATAAATGCACATAATGGTATTTTAAACACAACGAAGAGATCAGCACTATTCCACACCTGAACCCCTTTAAAAGAAATATATCTTCTTTTAACTTCTTTTTAGCTTTTGGTAACACAAATTTGCTTCCATCTCTCAGCTCACATTTACTCTCAGACACTATGAAAGACTTATGCCTGCTATGTGGTAGTATTTTATTATTTGCTTTAACCTGATTTACATTGTTCTATAATAAACCAAGTCTCTAAACTTTAAATCATGAGAATTTTAAATAATGGATTAGTATGATCATAATATCCGGCTTTGTTCAGACTCTAAACAACCTCCTGATGAGTAAAGCTCACTCCTCCCTTGTCTTTATCTTTCTCTCTTTGTTTCGTGTCTGATGTTTTCTTTTCGTACTGCTGACCTCACTGAACTTCCTTTGTGTTTACATGATGCCCTACCTCGAAAAAGTCCCTCAGTCTGGTTTAAGTTTGACTGTTTGAACACTAATTATGGTTTCTGACCTAAAATGATCTGAACATGTGGAGATAATGTTTTCTGAAGAGTCAGGTGACTGAGAGGCTGTCATCCCTGCTGTCAGACTCTGCAGGACGTGAAGCATGTTCAGACTGATGACGATGTGATCACCTTCATTCCTCTGTCACATTCTAGCTTTCCCTTGAAATTCTTGAGTGTTGAAGTCGAGATGAACTCGAGAGATTAGCAGCGGAGCCAATCAGAGGCTTTGTTTGGTTTTGAAGGTGTTCTAGGTCGTGATTCCTGCATGCTAAGAAAGGGTCCTATCTGCTTGATCTTTTCTTTGTTTGTGCCTGTCAGCTGTTTTCAGGAAAGTTTCTCCTCCAGCTTAATGTTCCACTTTCTTAAGTTGGAGCTTTTTTCAGTTTCCTTTACATGAATGCTGCTCCATGTGATACATGGTCCTGACGAGAGGGCTGAGAGCTGGTGAGGAAAGTGAGGCTGCAGTCCAAAAACCAAAACACAGACCTCATGTTCACCTTACATTAAAGGGATATGCCTTTTTTTTTGTTTGTTTTTGTGTCTTTCCTCACTCCTGAGTCCATGACAAGCAGAGCACCCACCTCTAATTAGCTTAGCTCAAACACTGTGAGTCAATGGGTAGTGTCAGCCTGCCTTTGCCTACAGTCATCATAGAAACTCCTCTGCAAATCTAAATGATCCTGTTTGCTTGTTGTGACTCGTTTTTTTCCCGCATTATGGTTCGATTTCCTTTTTCAGACTTATGCTGCATTCCAGGCAACCAGTAGCTCATTTTATTCCCACCTGTAACTTGTCAAAGTGCACTGGAACGGCAGTCGAACTCGTAACGTCCGACCCATGAACTCGTACCAGATCGATGTACTTCCGAGTTACGGCTTGTGACGTCATATCACTGCCTAAACAATATGGCAAATTTAACCCCAAATTGCGTGCTTTCAACTCACGATAAACGCAAACACACCTATCCCCAAAATTCAGTCACGGCAAAAAATGTATGAATCCAGTGTTTGCACAAAAATATGTGCTCCATAGCGCCCCTAGTGGCTTTAAACTGCAGCCCCTCCAGCTACTTTCATCTACATGCCTGAAAATTTTTGTGCAAAACAACCATTGTAAGACCTACAAAAAAGTCTACAGGCTCGTGGTGACATCTGAACAGGAAGTTCGGAAACGTCGAAAGTCGCATTTTGGCGATTTGCAGGGTACGTATTTGATAGAACTCCATCTAGGTTTTTTATCAGATCAACTCCAAATTAGGCTTGTGCATACAAGACACATTGACGATGAAAAGTTATTTAAAGATTTTTCGTAAGTCAATGGGTGTGGCCAGAAACCACGCCCAAAGTTGACGAATTTTTCACAAACTCCTACATTCACGAAATTTTCTGGGGAAAACTACCAGGCCAAGACCTTCACAAATATATATAATTGTCATAGGGAATTTGGAACAGGAAGTTAGTAAATTTACGTTGAAATTCCAATTTTGGCGATTCTAAGGCTCGCATTTGAACAAACTCCTCCTAGGTTTTTTATCGGATCAACTCCAGATACTAAATAATGAAAAACACAGTAAAGTATAAGCTTCTGTGACCTTATACGCCGTTTCCCTGCTTCTGTTTCACTCAAATGAGTTAGTTGATAAAGCATAAATCCTATAATGCCATGTTGGTTAGTTTACATACCAGAATCCCTTGCGCTGAAACCAAAGTCGTGATTTGCCTGGAACGCTTTCAGGTCGGAACTCGGAGATTTCAACTGGGAAATTTCCAAGTTACGGGTCACCTGGAATGTAGCATAAAATTAGCACTATACGTAATTTTCAAAAGAAATTAAACAAAACCAAACTGCAGGGTGCAAACCACTGCTGATGAACTAGTAAGTGGGTTAACAAGTCAACAAATAGATCATGGCCAATTCCCCCCTTATTTCAGTAAAACAAATCCTGGCAAAGCACATAATGCTGCTTTTGAGTCATCCACAGCTTTTCTCCTCCATTTCACCAAAATCATAGATCTAATGAAGGGACAAAACAGGCTCATATTGCTTTCACACTAAAATTAGCAGGTGAACATGGGTTTTTCAACGCAGGTTAACTAGCTAACAATTGGCGAGTAACGCCTTTCCCATTGCCAGCAGATTTGGATCTAATCGGCAGAGGGCAAGCTGCTTAGCTGTTTTTTTCCCCTCTGGTGCATCAAGCTGATGTCATCATGTTGATGACATCATCGGCACGCCAAAACATGACCATGTAAACAATAGAAAGGAGCATGGAAGACGTTGGTCAGCATGTTGGTCAGTGTTTTTTGTACTTTTGTCCCTCTTTAAAAATGTAAACCAGCGAGGACTGAACGACATTCAAGCGCTGATGATATGAAGGCGGATGGAATTTGTTGCTGAGAAGGCAAAGAGTCACGTAAGTTACAGATGCAGGGGGCATGCATGATGTTATGACCCCAGCACGTTACGCCGACACCATGATGTAAATTAGTGAGTTGACCCGTGTGTGATGTTCCCACTGAAGTCGATCAGAGGCGAGTCGCTACAAACCCGTGTTACTTGTAGGATCAGTGGGTCAAAATGCTGATTAGACCCTTTCAAACTGCCAACAGGATTGTTACCGGGTTTAAACAGGTTTTTTGGACAGTCTAGAAGGGGCATAACTGCAGGGTTAATAAACCTTTTAAAACTCTGGTCGGCTGGTTAAGCTGAACTTCGATCACAGACTGTCTCTGCACAAAGTGGCAGCCTGTAAAAGTGCAACCAGCCTGCAGTCTGATTACTCAGCACTGATTTTATTATAATGTAAACAAAGTCAAAGAGCTCAGACAGGTAGATGACATGTGGAGCTGTAAGGACGCGACATGTCCTGCAGGCTGAGGCAGTAAAACGGTCGTTAGGCATTAAAACAGCTGATAAGGGAGATCACAGGAAAGCTCTGTTTGCTCTGAAATCACTGCAGCAGAAACTCCACAGTCAAACCGAAGTCCTGAGTGGAAACAGATTCTGTTTGTCCTCACGGCAAGTAGATCTCATTTACCCAAGAGAGCAGATTTATTTTTCTTTTGTTGTCTAAATGTAGAGCAGTAAATCAGGCTGAAGGTCAGATAAATACAGATCTGTTTTTTTTTTTCTCAGTGGCCCCTATCCTCTTCAGTAAAGTCCTTCTGTCAAGGCAAAATAAATTTTAGGGTTAACCCTTTAACTACCAGCTCAACTGTTTGGCAGAGGTCATCATTAATTTCAGGGATATTTAATGCGTTAAGAAACAGAACAAATCAAATCATTGTCTGGTTCCATTAACATTTCAGGGAACAGAGAAAACCACAAACAAACAAAAAACAGATATTTCCTTGTTGTGGGATTGAAAGGTTTTAAAAGCTAACAGTTGATTCTGTGATGGCAAAAAAGCACAACTATTTGGGACAAAATCAATGAGAAAAGGCCGAAATGTCTCTAAAAAATGCAAAAATAAGTTAAAATAGATGACATTGAGTTTGACAAATTGTATTTTTAAGAAAGTATTTAAAATAACTATGGTAAAAATAATAGCTTTCGGCTATTTTAACCTTTAAACACCACAAACAAAATATCAGTTCTTTTGGTTTATTTGCAGTTTTTCTGTATCATAAAACACTGACAGAAACAAACAATGACATATTATGTTTATTTAACACATTAAATACTCCTGAATTTAATGACCCCTGCCAAACAGTTGAGCTGGGAGTTAAAGTATTAAGGTCAAAGTACTGTATCTTTAATAATATCATAATACAATTAAAAAAATTAAATAAAGAAGGAAATAACAGAATTAAGTTGAAATGTTTCAAATGATTGTTAAGTGCACCATAAAGCTAGTCATAATGTCAAGAAACATTTAAAAAAAAATAATGTTACAATATCTTTTAGAGCAGGTCACTGCCAACGTCTTCATTCTATAAATACTCTTAGTTAATTTTATTTTATCAAGTACTTTTTATTCTATGTTGGTAGCCATTGCTACAATGATATGTGTGATTTGTTCAGGATTTCAGGAATGAGTCTAAAATAAAAGCCACATGTCTGTGAAGCTGTCGGTCCACAGCTGCAGAATGTCCACACCAACGATCCAGAGCAGCCAACAAGACAAGAACCAGGAAGCTGGAAGCTGGAGTTCCCAGAGAGAAGCCATCCATGCACAGGAAGAACAGACTCTGCCCTAACCTGGCACACCAGATGGACCATTAACTTTATTTAACTGGTCCATCTGGGAAAGAGCCCAAAGAAAGTGTTGGGGGAGGGCAGAAACTTTCAAAGCTTATCTGGCACATGATTGGACAATCATTCTGTCAATCACATTCATTACGGGCCAGTCAGATAATGACATAGGTGGGAGCTACTGCGCTACAGAGCATGAGCCACTTTGTAAAACAAACTCGCTAAAACAAGTCATAAGTAAAGCAAACATACCCGTACTATAGATGTTTGTAGTGTTAATGATTTTTAAACATTTAAAGCTGGGGTTGGCGATTTTGGAGAACTAGCTGTCTGTCTCTAGCCTGAAGGGGGCGGCAATGCTCCAAAATGATGGATGCCAACCACCGAAGAAGAAGAAGTCTCGCGAGAACTGCCACCTGCAGTAGCAGGGGCGGCAGTTCTCGCGAGATTAGAGCCAACAGCGGAACAAACTTAGAAAAACAGAGTTTATTTTAGATTTCTTGTACATCTGTCTTAAATGTGAGGGATACTGGAGCTTGGTTGGTGTTGTGGGACGGCTCACAGCGGACTGCCCTTATTTTCAAAGACAAAACTTGAAAGGTAAGCATTCTCCAGCGGAGTCTGTTCCCTACACGCTAAATGCTACATGCTACACGCACTGTCGGTGCACGCCGGGAAAATGCACCCGCAGCAGGCAAGCAGAATGGCGACGGGATTTGATTGGTGTAAAAGAAGGTATCCCGGCAAGATTATTGGTTGGGGTTTCCCCCTGTTTACTCCTGCTGTAGATAGCGAATATTTTTCGCTCTGTTTTAAGAACACATAATGAGTTGATTACCATCGGGTCATAAAGACCATTTTAACCAGTATTACAAAAAGTGTATCTAAATCAGATCGCCAACCCTAGCTTTAATAGAGCAACATGTTCCAGAAACTGTTACTGAAGCTGTTAGCATCCATGCTAATCTCTGCATGAGCATTAAATTCCTGTCGACCCTAAAGGACTCTTATTGGGCCATCCCACTTTGAGCAGCTCATGATCATTGCCCCTGGTGTGAGATGTTTCAAATTACATCCTAAAATTAGTTTTTGCAGATATTCTGACCTTTTGTTAAATTATATTCAAACATTTGAAATGATTTGTCTAAATTCAATTTTCGGACAGTCTGATTTTTCTCAAATTGCATTGTGTCATTTTTTGAGATGTTGAATATATTTGAATCCTGAAATTTATTTTGTTTGACATTTTTAGTTTTGCTCAAATTATGCTTTAACATTATTCAGGTCATTTTGATGAAAATTCTGAAATTTATTTCATCTTAAAATATCCCACCTTTTTTCAAATGGTGTCTAAACATGACTCAAAATGTCTTTATTTTAAATATAAATTTATTTTGTCTTGATGTCATGACTTTTTAAAAATTGAATTTAGACCTTTTTCAGTGATGTGAATTTATTTAAATACTAATACTTCTTTTTTCCTGAAATTTCTAATTTTTTAGATTTTATTTTTTAAAACTTATTTGATATATTTCAACTTTTGTCCTGATATTACTTGTTTGTCTTGATATTCGGAGTCTTTTTCTCACATTGTAGAATATTTGAGATTATCCTTAAACTATTTCTGTGGACTTTTTTTCCACCTCTTTTAAGATTTTAACGGTATTTGCGACTTTAACTCAAAGATGCTATGAGGAGTTTCTAAGTAATTACAAAAAAGTCTCACTTTTAGATATATGCCTGATGGAAATACACACTTTAAGATGAGTTTTATAGCATCAAAATAGGTTTATCTATAAATGCTATTCCTTAGCTTCACGGTCAAGTCGAACAGGGCTGTACTGGCCTGGATACTCAACTTCAGGAACAAGACAATTAAAACTACAGCAAATTTATGTTATTTGGACACGTCTTAGAGCACCGGGCTTTAAGTAGCGATATATAGTCAACTACAAAACTACAATACTAAGTTTTCCAAAAATTGCTTGTTGTCACACATCAAAAACTACTGCTATGTAACTAGAAAGAGATACATTACCTCAATGCTTTGCATCCTGTAAGTTGTTGAAAAAAGAAGTTGCAAAGCAATGCAGAGTTCTGAGGAAGGTCTGAGTTTCATTCATAATAGTATCACAACAAACACACGCTTTGGCTTGGGTCACGTCTTTATGACAGTCGCCGCGCGTGCTCATGGGCAGCAGAATCTTTATGTCGCCGAAAATAGATTCTCCTCATAGCACCTTTAAACTTACAAAATTATTTATTGTCTTGATTTTCTGACTTTTTCTCTCTTAATCTTCCTTTTGTGAAACTGAATTTCAAGGTTTTATTTTTAAATATATATTTCAACATACATTTCGATATTTATTTTACTTCCTTGTATTTTTCTATTTTTTCAGGTTTCTTTCAACATTAATATTTCATATTTCTTGCTATTTAGATTTTTCTCAAATTGTTTTTTACATGATTTATGATATTTTGACTTTAATCCTAGTGTGTCATTTTTTTTTTCTTGATATACTGCCTTCATGTTAAATTGTGTCACATTATTGGAAAAACTTAAAGGTGCTATGAGGAGAATCTATTATGGCGACATTAAGACTCTGCTACCCATGAGCACGCGCGGCGACTGTCGTAATGCTGCGTTCCAGTAACCTCGAAACTGGGAGTGACATCATCTCCGACTTATTGGCGTTCCAGTTGAAGTCGGAAACAAACATGCCGATCTACCAGGCTATTGTTAGCTGTTGTTAGCACGCCCTGCGTTGTTGTTCACAAATATCACATGAAGAATGTGATTATCACTATGGCAGCATTTTTGTAAATGTAAGTCTAACAATACGATGTATACAGCTGATCTAGAGCGACACACCCCAGTCAGAAGTACAAAGAAATTGATTATTACAGGAGCTAAATAACTGTTCACACTGGGGGCATCCATCTTCGATTGTCAACTCAGGGGTGGTGAGGTTTCACCGAGTTCCCAGTAGGAAATTTCAATTTCGGGGGACGTTCCAGTTGCAGTTTCCTACTCTGAACTCAGAAATTCCAACTTCCGACTACAACTGGAACGCACCAAAAGATGTTACTGAAGCCAAAGCATGTGTTTGTTGTGATGCTAATAAATGCAGCTCGGACCTTCCTCAGAACTCTGCATTGCTTTACAACTTCTTTTTTCAACAAATTACAGGATGCAAAGCGACGAGGTAATGTATCTCTTTCTAGTTACATAGCAGTAGTTTTTGATGTGTGACAACAAGCAATTTTTGGAAAACTTAGTATCGTAGTTTTGTAGCCGGCTATATATCTCTACTTACAGCCCGGTGCTCTAAGACGTGTCTGAATAATATAAATTTGCTCTAGCTTTAATTGTCTTGTTCCCGAAGTTGAGTATCCAGGCCAGGCCAGCCCTGTCCGACCCGACAGTGAAGCTAAGGAATAGCATTTATAGGTAACCTATTTTGATGCTATAAAACTCATCTTAAAGTGTGTATTTCGATCAGGCATATATCTAAAAAGTGAGACTTTTTTGTTATTACTTAGAAACTCCTCATAGCCTCTTTAAATCAACTTTTGCTATTCCTCCATTTCTCCATTCTCCACATATTGAATATTTTTTCAAATTGTATTCTAACAATATTTAAGATATTGTGACTTGGAGCTTACTCTCTTTTTCTTGTAATTCTTAGAACACATCTCAGTGAAGGCTTCCTCTTCTTGTGTTTTTTGCATAACTTTAACACATTTTTATGAATTAAAGACAAATATTTTAAAGAACATGAAGTTTACTGCCATTTGTTAAAGGCTTTTGATGTAATGATCATCAAGCCTGCATCATTTTAAGAGCTGAATATTTTTGATTTCAAGATTTGAATTATGAAGTATACTATTTTATTGGTGCTTTTATTTTGGCGAGTTCCTGTAAGGCTGTAACCTTACAGCAGCCGTCGTCATCTTATGTCATAATTATGTCACGTCTGCTGCTCACATGAGGAGCTCTCTCTGCATGTGTGTGTTTGACTGCAGGCCTTTACACTGAACATGTGACTCCAGGTTTCAGCTGAGTTATGTAACTCGCCCCTCGCTCACTCACTCTCTCTCTCTCTCTTTTATGGAGTCGTGGTTACAGTAAATATTCTCCTGCTGCTCTCCTGCTGAGCTCATCTCTGAGTCTGGTTGCATAATTTGAGGTCTGGTATCAGAGACTCTTCCTCACACTCTTTCATGTTGTTAAACTTTATGTGACAAACGATCAGTGATTAAAATTATATTCATGTGTGCATTGTGTTTCAGGTTTTTCGCCCATACATCCATGTAAATAAAATATCTCTGAAGAGTTTTGAGGGATTTTCTTCAAACTTTGCACAGATTTAAGCTCAAAATTAAAGATGTAATTATTTGATTTTGAAGGTCAACAGTCAAGTTCACAGGTCCTCCAGTCAATTCAATGAATACAGTACCGTCTTCTTCCTTAAGCAAAAGAAGCCCAAAGTTGCTTGTAGTTAGCAGACCTGGCAACTATGCATGCCACACCAGTTCTATTACCTAGTTCTTCAAACATCCAAGTCAGAATGGACGTGTAAACCTTTGTCTTCCAAACTATGAAATACATTAACAATAAACTGATTGTTGGTCAAATGGTTTCCCTCCTCTTCATTTAGGTTTTATGATGATTTCAGGTTTTATTTTTCAAATTACCAGATAGAGAAGCATTTTTTCCTTATTAACTGTTAAATTAGATTTCTGAGGAGCACTGGCTCACTTCCGAAAAAGTCAACCAGACGGTTACAATGCCAGTCAGAGGGTTAAGTAAAGTGAGAAGAAAACCTCTCCAAATACTTTGAGGTATCGCCTTCGTAACAAAAGGGTGAACATGTAGTTTCATGGCTTTGACCATGGATGTATTATAAGAACTGGACAGCGTGGCTCCGCCTTCCGCCATGTAACGGATTTGAAGCCAAAATATCCCTCGTCTGGGCGCCGCCATTGTGCAACCAGAAGAGAATTTGGGCCATAATCCGGACGCAGCTGTCGTAAACGGTCCCAACACTCCACAGCATACGCCGTACACAATCATTGTGAAGCTGCCGTAAACCGCGGTCATTTTTAAACTCTAATAACTAATAAAAAAGAAACTTTTCAGAAAAATAGGACTTGGAAAACACGCAGCCCAATAATACTTTCATATCACCACAGCATACAGATGGGAGAAATATTTCTACGAGGTGTAATAATTTTTTGAAGTTTCACTACGGCCCGTCCAGATGAATGAGGGAGACGGATTTTTGACCTATACTGCAGCCAGTCACCAGGGGGAGCAGTTTTTGTGGAGGCTTCAATTTTAGCCTAGCATCATGGCGTCCATGTTTTTTACAGTCTATGGCTTTGACCTTCAAAATCTAATGTGGTTCTTTAAATTTGAGAGGAAGTGCATGACCTTTAACTCTGTACTTTGTCCTTTGACTCCTTTGGTCTCCGTCTGACCTGATTGTTGATTTATTGTCTCCAGAGTTTTGCCTTTTTCTGCCATTGTTTTGTCTGTTTAAGCACAATTTAATCCTTGTTTTTCCTCGTTCATACATTTCTGCTTCACTTTGTCTTGTCCTTCCATCAGCTGTTTGACCCTGCAGATCAGGATAAAGGCTTGTCCCTCAGCTGATCTCTCAGACTTTTTCCAGGACCAGGTCTGGATCATATTTTCTGCCCACCAAACCACAGCCTCCGTGTGTTCAGACTGCCACATCATCTCATGTTCTCATGCACAAACAGCTCCAGCATCGTCGACACTGCGTCTGTAAAAACCTTCAGAACAAAATGTCAAACATGAGAGCTGCTGGACCCTGAAACAAAGAGTTTTCCAGAAACTTCACTGCTGAGGGCTCAGCGTTTGATTTAAAGCAAAAAAGTCTTTGATTTGTTTCTGCTATATGATATTTCAGTGTGGACTAAAAAGTAAAGGCTGATGAACGGAGAGAAAAACTTCATTAAAAAAAAGTAATTAAACAAAATGTTCAGTTTGTAAAGAATCCTCAGACTGAGGAATGGTACGGCTTTAACCCTTTAAAGGCCCCTTAAGAATAAAGTTACACTTCTTACCTTAGGTCCCAAAACAGTCCCTCACACAGAAGTGGAAACTTGCACCATGCATGCACAGGGAGAACATGAAATCTCCACACAGAAAGGCACTGACCAACAGGGATTAAACCAGTAACCTTCTTGCTGTGAGGCATACGCGCTATATGTTGCATCACTGTGCCACCCTGTAGTAAAAATTCAATACATATTTATATGTTCTTGTTGTTTTCTCTTTGACTATATTACATTTTTCAGCAAATTCATACCTAATGGTAGATATAAGGATTTCCATTACTATTTTATCTTTTTTAAGGTACAAAACCCCAAACCAGTGAAGTTGACACGTTGTGTAAATCGTGAATAAAAACAGAATACAATGATTTGCAAATCTCTTTCAACCTATATTCAATTGAATACACAGTAAAGACAAGATACTTCACGTTTAAATTGCTAAACTTTGTTATTTTTGCAAATATTAGCTCATTTGGAATTTGATGCCTGCAACATGTTTCAAAAAAGCTGGCACTAGTGGCAAAAAAGACTGAGAAAGTTGAGGAATGCTCATCAAACACTTATTTGGAACATCCCACAGGTGAACAGGCTAATTGGGAATAGGTGGGTGCCATGATTGGGTATAAAAGCAGCTTCCCTGAAGTCATTCACAAACAAGGATGGGGCGAGGGTCACCACTTTGTTAGCAAATGCGTGAGCAAAATGTCCAACAGTTTAAGAACAACATTTCTCAACGAGCTATTGCAAGGAATTTAGGGATTTCATCATCTACGGTCCGTAATATCATCAAAAGGTTCAGAGAATCTCGAGAAATTACTGCACGTAAGCGGCAAGGCCCAAAACCAACATTGAATGCCCATGACCTTCGATCCCTCAGGCGGTACTGCATCAAAAACCGGCATCACCGTGTAAAGGATATCACCACAGGGGCTCAGGAACACTTCAGAAAACCACTGTCAGTAACTACAGTTCATCACTACATCTGTAAGTGCAAGTTAAAACTCTACGATGCAAAGCCAAAGCCATTTATCAACAACACCCAGAAACACCGCCGGCTTCGCTGGGCCTGAGCTCATCTAAGATGGACTGATGCAAAGTAGAAAAGTGTTCTGTGGTCTGACCAGTCCACATTTCAAATTGTTTTTGGAAACTGTGGTCGGCGTGTCCTCCAGACCAAAGAGGAAAAGAACCATCCGGACTGGTATAGGCGCAAAGTTCAAAAGCTAGCATCTGTGATAGTATGGGGGTGTATTAGTGCCCAAGGCATGGGTAACTTACACATCTGTGACGGCACCATTAATGCTGAAAGGTACATACAGGTTTTGGAGCAACATATGTTGCCATCCAAGCAACGTCTTTTTCATGGACGCCCCTGCTTATTTCAGCAAGACAATGCCAAGCCACATTCTGCATGTGTTATAACAGCGGGGCTTCGTAGTAAATGAGTGCAGGTACTAGACTGGCCTGCCTGTAGTCCAGACCTGTCCCCCAATTGAAAATGTGTGGCGCACTATGAAGCGAAAAATACAACAATGGAGACCCCGGACTGTTGAACAACTTAAGCTGTACATCAAGCAAGAATGGGAAAGAATTCCACCTGAAAAGCTTCAAAAATTGGTCTCCTCAGTTCCCAAACGTTTACTGAGTGTTGTTAAAAAGAAAGGCGATGTAACACAGTGGTAAAAATGCTCCTGTGCCAACTTTTTTGCAATGTGTTGCTGCTATTAAACTCTAAGTTGATGATTATTTGCAAAAGAAAATAAAGTTTCTCAGTTTGAACATTAACTAGAAAAGCACTCGGAGAGCGCAGACCCCCGCCGCGCCACAGTCCTCAGCCATATTGTGATTTTGACCATAAATATTAGTCCTACCTTTATTTCATTGAAAATATTCAGATACCTTAACCCTTTCATGCATGAATTACTTAATCACAATAGAATACTTTTTAAAATCTTTTTTGTTTACTTTTCAAGAAAGTTAAAAATCATATTCACTTTTTAAAATGTTATATTTTGAGGGAGTTATGCATCAACGGTCTAAAATGTAATTGGGTGGACCTTAAAGATCCACAAACAAATGTCTTACAGACATTAATTAAGTGTGAATAAAAAAAGGATAAATCTGAGGTGTGTGTATTATTGCCGATTAGTCAAACTATTTTCTTGTGAATTACACCAAAATTGAAAATAAAAAACAAAGAAGTATGTGAAATCTGAACACAGGCATGATGTCCAATTTGTCCTTCACTGGGTTTTTGGATTCATGATGAAATATCTCAATATGGTAAAAATGTGAAAAAATAATATTTTTTATGAATCTTAAGACAAGTGTTTGGGAGTTTAACACCTGGTAGTTGGACATTGTACTGCAACCTAAAGGGTATACATTTATTTGAAATATCTGTCTACTGTAGCGGACACCATGCATGAAAGGGTTAACCATGAATACCATTAGCAACTGCTTTCATAATGATATCTATTTTAGTTTAGTAATTAGTCACAAAAATCACATTTTTCGTCATGGCAGCCAGACGCTGATCCGGATCAACACCAAAATTGAATTAGTTCTTCCTTTTCCCATGCAGAATATTTCCTGAAAATTTCATCAAAATCCATCCATAACTTTTTGAGTTACTTTGTTCACAGACGGGTTTTGTATTTTTGTAGTTTTTGTCATAACAACCCTGGTTGTTTTTCAGTTAACCCTTTGACTGGCATTGTAACTGTCTGGTTGACTTTTTGCTGCCTTACCACTGTGTTTAAAATTTTGAAAGCCTGTCTTTGTCTGTTTTTCCTTATTTACCACTCTTAAACATGTTTGTAACATCAATTTGTATCCAGTGGGTGGCGCTGAAGTGAGTAATTGCTCCTCAGTAATCTAATCTAACAGTAAGTAAAGAAAAGAAGCTTCTCGATTAGGTAATTTGAAAATAAATCTGCTTCATTGTTGATAAATGAAGCGGAGGGTAACCATTATACCTGCAAATAATTTGTTGCAAATTTATTTCTTAGTTTGGAAGACAAAGGGTAAAAAAAAACACATGTGCAATATTAACTAAACTGAGGTGCAAAGTGGAATATTGATTGATTTTGCATGCATTCTTGTTTTTGGAGCAATAAAGGTTTAAAAAACTGACACTTTTTACCTTTAGGTTCCAAATTGGTCACTCTAATAAAAATGAAAAAAAAAAAAAAACTTTATCTTTTTTTAACTTTAACCACATCAAATCTTGTCAATTAATTCAGACCTAACCATGGGTATAAAGATTTTGTGTTCTTGTAATCATATAAAGATACTTTTATGTAATAATAATAACCCCTTCAACCTTTTGTCTTCCAAACTAAGAAAACATTTGCAACAAATTGGTTGTTGGTATAATGGTTTCCCTCCTCTTCATTTAGCAACAAATCAGGTTTTATTTTTCAAATTACCTAATCAAGAAGCTCTTTTTCCCCTTACTTAATGTTAGTTTAGATTTCTGGGGAGCACTAACTCACTTTCGATTTTTTCCTAGTTTACAAATATTTATATTCATCTACAGCAGCGCCACCCATTGGATGCAAATTGATTTACAAGCATGATTAAGAGTGGTAAATAAGGAAAAACAGACAAAAATTTTAAACACAATGGTAAGGCAGCAAAAGGTCAACCAGGCGGTTACAATGCCAGTCAAAGAGTTCATTTTTTGGTGTCAAGTTTGCCCTCAGTCATTTTTTCAGCTACTTTATGAACCGAGAAAAGATAAAACCTATGCATGTGAGGGTAGCAAAATTTCATGACATACTGCAAATGCTCAAATTGGTATGTTTTCAATGGTACAATTTTTTACAGGCAGCTCGCTGGGAGGGGAACTTAAGCAGCTAGATCTGTAACCACTTAAGCACAATGATTCGATCTTTACCACTTGAATACTTTAAGTTTTAAAATCAAACATCTGTAGTTATGCTCATTTTATGTTTTGACCATTTTGACCTTTATGCTGACAGCCAAGAGGGAAACACGCACAGACTGCAGAACATTCTGGGCCTGATCTGCTCTCTCTCGGTGAAGCTCCTGCATATTTGATGAACCCAAACCAAAACCATCACACAGATGTTTACCTGATGGCTCATCTCCAGCTCGCGTCATTAACCTGACAAACATCAATCGAACACTCCTCGTGTCTCAGACTCTGCAGGAAGCCGCAGATAAAACCTTTTAATTACGGATGAATTGGATTAGGTGGTTTGAGCTGCACACTCTTTCACACAGTAACACACACATTCGCACTTTAACACACTTCAGCACACACTTTAACACAGGCTGAAAGGCTGACTCATGCTGGGATTAAAGGGAAACCATTATACTGAGCTGTCTGGTGTATCGGGCCTTTCATTAGATATCAGACAGCAGCTGAGCTCGACCTGCAGCACCACATCTGACCTACTGTAGGGGCTGAAATGTGATTTATTTCATATTTTTTTTTAGTTTGCATGAACATACATTTATAATAATTAATTACACAATAGTCAAAGTAACACTAGAACAGAACATTTAGGGTAGTGAACCTACCAAAACACCACTGGAGCAACAACAACAAAATGTCATGTATACAGTTATTCAGTAAACTGTGCATATTGACCAGGAGTGTCCAAACTATGGCTCGGGGGCCAAAAGCAGCCCACTTCCCATTTTGAATCAGCCTTTGAAACAGTTGAACAGTTGAAACAGTTTTTTTTAAACAATATTTTTTATTAATTTTCACTTTTACAAGTGCAGGATGGCTACACACTATTGTTCACAAAAATAAGAACAAAACAAACAAACAAACAAACAAACAAAAACAAAACAAAAACCAGCTCAGATCTAAATATATAATGCTTGGGGTTACAGTAAAGTGTACAGTTTCAACAATCCAGAAAATCCCTGCATCATGATATTAGAAACATGAGGCTCTAAATAGTTCAAATAGGGTTCCCAGACCTTATAAAGCTGGTCTGTTTTTAAATGCAACATACTTGTGAGGTATTCTCATGGCACCAAATCAAACAACGTCTTTGCCAACCTTTAACAGTTGGTATTTTTTCACTGATCCACTGCAGCAAAATGTTTTTCCTCGCTGCATAAGTAAGGATACAGTGCAGCCTTTTATCATGTTTTGATTTCAAGCGTTGGCTTGGCCCAATATGGGAGACAAAGGCTCCATCTCCAGTCCTAAGCCGAGTATCTTTTCTATTTCAGACAAGACATTAAACCAAAACATTTGCAGCTTTTGACATGACCAAAAACAGTGTGTGAGAGTACCAACTTCTGTTTTGCATTTAAGGCACATTGGTGAGAGAATGGAGTTGAAGCGATGCCTACGGTTAGGGGATATGTGCATTCTGTGAATAATTTTCAGTTGTATTGCTTGGGCACGATTACAGACTGAAAATGTTTTAGTATGTTTCCAAAGGAATAAAGATGTTTTGATAACAGCAGCAAGTACCATCAATCGTGCACATTTTCTGCTTTACTTACTTTGTCAAAAGCTCTTATTTACCAAGTGTACTGCAATATTATTCTTCAAGCACCAACATTTTTGCAGTTTACTCTTGTTTTGTGTCTGAGTGTGGAGATAAGCCGTCACTGTCTCCCGTCTCTGCTCAGAAGGTCATTCTCACTCTGACCAGGTGTGAATCAGATGATAGCCCATGATCACAAGGGCCATTGACAGGTGATAATCCGCCCCTAAACCCTAAAACTTTTACTCAAATACACTAAAAAAGAGGTGCAGTAAGTGGCTCAGTCGTCCAAGTTTTCCTCTTTACGTGGCCCTCAATACAAAGAGTTCAGACACCCCTGATATTGACTGTGTAGGTATCTAAATAAAAGGAAAATGAGAGCCATATGAGGGAGGAGGGTAGGAGTGGAATGGAATAAGTTAATGTAATAAGTATGTTTTGTTTTGATTTGTTTTTAATTCTCATTATTAATCAGTTGTTCAGAAATCATCCTTGTATGGTGTGTCTGTAAGGTTATATTTTTATGTAGCCTATGCATCAAAAACATCCTGTAAGAGCTTCTGTAAAAAAAAAAAAAAAAAGGTTTTTACAGAAAATAACACTGAAAGTCTCCCTTTGGCCACATTTATTCTGCACAGAGCAAAGTTACAGCATTAACGATAACCTAAGGAAAGTGCTCGCAAGCAGCTAATGTTAGTGCTTGTAAGCTAGCTCAGCTTGCTGCGCAACCAGACGTGTTCAAGGGGGGAAAATAAACATTCATACTTAATATAGTGGCAGTGGTGGACAAAGTACTCAATGCCAGTACTCAAGTCAAAGTATAGATACTCATGTTCAAATACTACTCCAATACAAGTGGAAGTTGCTCAGTCAAATTTTTACTTAAGTTAAAGTACTGGAGTACCTGCTTTTGAAAATACTCAAGTAGTAAAAGTACATTTTCCCGTAATGACTGAAACAATCTACAGAATGCACTGACCTGCTTATAGATCATGTAGAATGAAGAGTTTGAAAATATGCTACAAAGCCCATGGAAATGCATACTGAAACACCTTTATCTGCCATAGTAGCCATCATAACTGCCAAGACGAACCGTAACCACCAACGTTAGCTCAACCTTTACCTGCCCGATCCTAGTAGCACATGCGCGTCTTCTTCTTCTTCGTTGTTTAATGGCGGTTGGCAAACCAACTCAAAAGTGCATTACTGCCACCAACCGGACTGGAGTGTGGAACAGGATGCACGGAGTATAGATAACACCACTTGAAAAAATCACATTTTAGAAGAGAAAATAAATTTAACCCGCTGACTTCATACCTGTACCTAAAAGTAATGAGTAACAAGGCCATTTATAGAAATGTAGTGGAGTTAAAAGTAGAATATTTGTCCTTAAATGTAGTGAAGTAAAAGTCATAAGTTTAAAAAAAACTCAAGTAAAGTACAGATACTCAAAAAATGTACTTGAGTGCAGTACTCAAGTAAATCTACTTCTTTACTGTCCACCCCTGCATAATGGACATGTAAACAGACTACAAGGTAGGCGAATAAACAAAAAAAAGGGGGGAAAAAAGACTTTTCAGGCTAAAAGAACAGTAATTATATAACCAGTTTAGAAAAACACATATGAGTATTTAACACTGTTACATACACACGTACATATTCACAGTTATTTGAATGGTTTACCAAATCTGCTGGATGTTAATCACTCCAACTGCAGACCATGAAGATCACTGACAAAGTTTATAAAAACCATCCCAAATGCTGCAGTAGTTCTGGTGGGCTCCATTTGCATGGACCTTTCCTAATAATGAGGAGAACACAAGCCTTACTCTGTCTGGAAGTTGTATATGTTTGCTGAAGATACATCAAAGGTAGAGGTAAAGGGGCAGAGGCCAGTGTTAATTTTCATCAACAACCTTTTTCCCCTGACAAAAACTAGACAGTAACTAATAAAAATAAGTACACATGGACAACAAAAGCTTAAGTAACTGACATTTTCATCTACAAGTAAAAACTAGACTAAAATCTTTGTCAAAGACTAATCCAATCAGACCTAATTTGGTCATGATGAAAGTAGAGACAAGTTAGGAATATTTCCAATCACAGCTACTTTGGTTGTGCGGTGGTGGGATAAGTTGTGGAGCGATCCAGTCAGAGCTGTTCTCTTTATGAATTGATATATTCATGTAGAGCAGGTTCACTGTTTGTAGTCAGTTCTGGTATTGTAACTGAGATGCTCTGCCAGGTAGCCTAAATAAAGGTGACTGCATTTCACAAAAAAGGAACATTTGTTTCTGTTCATTTAGACATTCAGACTTTACTAACATTCAATAAAGGGTTATTAGATGTTTGATTTTATCCAAGAGTAAAACAGGACTTCAGAAATTCAATGGAACATAAAAAGTCATATTTTAGTCGACTAAATTTACAGTAGATTTCATCAACTAAAACTAGACTAAAATTAAAACACTTGAGATGACTTCAGCTTGACTAAAACTTAAAAAACTTAAAAACTGTTTTCGCTTTTGTGATAATTCTCAAAACTTTTCCACATTAGGCCACAGTAGAAGAGAAGCAGTCTTTTGAATTAAATACAAACATACGGTACAAAGCATGAGTCCTTTGTTAAATGAGTTACTGTTTTAGTTGGTGGGTAGAGAGTTAAAAAAAAATTATATATATATATATTTAACTGTTCACATTTATGGTTAGACTCTCCACAGAAAAGCCCTGGAGTGAAGTTGGACTGTAAAGTTTGGTGGATACATCTCCAAAGTATCCAGAAGTATTTCAGACCTTGTTCACGCATAGCAGGCTCACCCACAAGAAGAAAAGCTCACCCCGTAAATGGGCCACAGATGTTTTTCTATAACATCAGAACACATTTACTTCCTGGGCTTTGGTCCAATCAGCATTGGCACTGACTAATGGAAAGTTTGTTTCAGGTCTTAGCATGACCACACCAGCATTACTGACCACACAGGGCTGCACAGAGTCCCCATATAACATCTAAACACTCCGAAATGGTGTCAACATACCTCATGGTGTTTTTGGCTCTGTGAGAAAGTCTTTTTATTTGTTGTTAATTAGTGTTTGTAATAAAGGGGTAGATCAGATATGATAAATCTGCTTTCTGCTTCTGATTTGTTTTTTGTATTAAAGTGTTTTATTAATCAATAAATGAACTTAAAGTGAGAAAAGAAAAGGTAAAGAAATGTAAACACTGACCTTATATCCCAAATTTAATCAGTTTTTATCAAGTAATAGCTTGAAATTCATCAGATATCAGATATCATGAAAAGCTTCAAAAATATGACAAGTTTGTCCTTGATTGGGGGAAACATGCGGGGCATTATTTAGAGGATATCCATCTAGTATATTTTAATCGATCAACCAGCCTTTAGTTCTGAAGTGCCAAATAATTACAGATTTTATTTTACAGTTTACAAAAGGGCATACTGAAGTCATGTCCTTACTATTTTATTTATTCATGTTTTTTTTTATATTTAATAATAGTAATAATATTAATAATGATAATAATAACTTTATTTGTATAGCACCTTTAAAAACAAAAGTTTACAAAGTGCTTTAACAGACAAAAAAGGCAGAAAAGGCAAAAAATAAAATCAACAATCAGGTCAGCAGAGACCACAAGAGTCAGAGGAAAAGGCACAGAGGGTCGAGTTAACTAAAGCAACAAAACAAAAGAAAATAGAATAAACTGGTAGGATTGAAACAGCTGATATAATGCATAATGACAAGGAGATCGTAAGACAGTAGATAGACAATAGATTTACAGATACACAGAAAAATTAAGGCTGTTAAAGGTTGACAACATCACATCAGGAAGATAGAAAAAAGAGAAAAATAAATAAATAAAATAATTATAAAAACTAACAATAAATTAATACATAAAATAAAGTGAAATAAGTATAAGGACAATAAAAACTGTATATTAAAACAAGAAAAGAAAGTAAAAACAGGACTAAAACAATGAGAAACTGTGAGGAGGATAAGAACAGTAGAACTTAAAATAATAAAACAAGTAAGGAAGTAAAAAAAATAATGTAAAAGCAAGTCTAAAAAAGTGGGTTTTAAGGTGTGATTTAAAAGATGTAACTGATTCATTTCTAGATATTTTCTTTTTTCACTACTCCATTTGGGAAAGAGTCCATGAAAAGTGTTAGGGGAAGGCAAAAATACCCTAAATACAGAGGAGTTTGTTTTCATCTATAAAAGAAATGCAGTCAAAACCTATTAAAACTGCTACTGAAGCTGTTAGCATCTATGCTAATCTCCATAAGTGTAGTCCCTTCCGGTATTTAATGGAGGTCCATTATTTAATATCTGACCCACACCACTCTTGAGAAATTATATAGACAAGCAAAGTATGACAACAAGACTCCATAGCCTTGAATTTTGTACCTCTGACCTCCAAAACTGTGTCACTTAATTCTTGAATTTGTGTGATCAATTGCAGCCAAAGTTTTAAGAAAAGATCTTTATGACTTTCTGGGATATTGTCATTACAAGGTTAAAACATACAGACAATCCAAAAACAAAAGAAAGTCTCTTCCAAAAATGATAAATGAATAATAATTCAGTACGTTTTTACTTTTACATGTTCAAGATAAAGTTAACAAGAAAGCAGGTAAATCTTGAAAAACATTGTTGTTAAAATACTTATTTACGCCCTGAATATTTTATTTCATATAATGTCTTAATGGAATAATGTCTTCCATATTTTAGCAGCAGAGGAGATTTTGCAGTGTGAGTGAATTCCTCGCCGGATCACATTTTGTCACGTCTCATCCCGGTTCCCTTTGTTTGATTCTGCTTTTGTCCAATGTTCTCCCATCAGCTCACTGAGCAATTTTAAACCTGCCCGGAGAACGAGCTGCAGAGTTTTGGCCCATTTCCTGTCAGCGGCGTCGCTGCCAACTGTGTCAGAGCCCCGAGAGTCTGCAGTCCGTGAGCGAGTGGCAGGAATGTTCGACAGATTTAACGATGCGTGTGTTCAACGTGTTGTGGAAGTTTCCTGATGTTTGAGTTAGAATCATAAAGCAAAGAGGATATTAGTGAGAAATCTTTGTCCAATTTCTTTCTGAGCTGTATATTTTCAGAATTAAATAGTTAAAACTAAAGTTGTTTTTGATTGTAACCTTTGGGTTTGTTGATTTAAAAATATTCTATCAGAGCCATTGTTGGACTTTTTCAGCCAAAACAGCGACTCACACATTTTATGCACTTTTCATCCCTCATCTTTACATCTGTTTTTGCTGTGTTCATGCCTTTACTTTGGCAACATTGTTCATTTTTATTTGATCTTTTAATTTCTAGCTCAACTCTTGCAGTGTGTCTAAAACACACTGTTAACAAACAAGAGTTACACTTGTGCCATATGGAGCCAAAAATGCCCCATTGAAACCCATTCAAACTGCAACTTTTGATCTCCCTTCCATTAAAGCGTAATACATGCATTTTATTATATCTGGGTGTCAATTTGGGCTTTTGGCTTGGAATTGATCAATTTTGCAGCCCTATCCAGGTGGTGCAATTTTAATCTTACAAAAATAAGTGTTTGACTGCACACAAATAACAATGAATATAAATTAACCAGTGTTCCTGCAGATCACTGACATGTCCAAAAATGGAAAAATCCAAAACAAATACATGTACTTTACATGTACTAAACAGAAAATTTTCCTTTTTTTATGTGAAAACATGGTGGTGTCATTACAAAATCCTGGTAAAAGGGTTAAAACATTTTTTGAAAAAAATATAAATATTTGATCTGTAGGATTCGGACTGACTTTGGTTAGAAAATTAAGCCCAAAAATTTTTAAATAACATTTAAAATGTATTACAATTTTACAGATATCTAATGAAAAGAGCTTTTTTATGCAATTTTATGTCTCTAGAATTTACCGAGAATGGTTTGAAAAAGAGAAACTATCCAATAAGCAGCAGTTTTCTGGGTCTTGTTGATGCCAGAGGTCAAAGGACAATGGCCAGAGTGGTTGACAATGAGAAAAAAGCACCCAAGAAGCTTTTCTGAACATACAACATGTCCAATCATGAGGCAGATGGTCGTGAGCAGCAGAGGGCCACACCTGTGCCACTCCTGTAAGTAAGAGGAAACTGGGGCTAAGGTTCAACAGGAGGTTGTAAAAGTGTTTTTGGACTGATGAGTCTGGATTCTAGAGTCAGAATTTGGTGAACATCATGAAAGCATGGATCCATCCTGCCTTGGATCAGCGGTTTAATCTGCTGCTGGGGGCCCCTTAGTCCCACCTGATCATGGTTCACAGCCTACCTAAGGATTGTTGCTGACACTGTCAGACAACAGAGCACCTTTGTCATAATAATACTACTACTACTACTACTACTACTACTACTACTACTACTACTAATAATAATAATAATAATAATAATAACCACAGCACATTTGGGATAATAATAATAATAATAATAATAATAATAATAATAATAATAATAATGATAATACTACTACTACTACTACTACTAATAATAATAATAATAATAATAATAATAATAATAATAATAACAATATTAATAATAATAATAATAATAATAATAATAATAGTAACCAGAGCACCTTTGGGATAATAATAAAAATAATAGTAACAGTAATAACAATTGCTATTATTGTTGAAATGATTATAACAATAATGATGACAATAATAGTAAACATAATAATAAAAATGATGATAACAACAATAATAATAATAATAATAATAATAATAATAATTTTATTGTGCAGAACTTTAATAATAATAATAATAATAATAATAATAATAATAATAATAATAATAATAATAATAATAATAATAATAATAATAATAATAATGACATATTTGTTTTATATATGTAATGGTAAGGAGACAGTGAGATAATTGATAGATTAAAGTTCAACAGATACATAAATAGTTGATAGTTGACGACATCACATCAGGAAGATGGAAAAGCAGAGGGTATGTAGAGGATGGGTGAAAGAGAAAAAATAATTAAAGACAAATTAAATAGAAGAGAAATTATTATTAAAAAGGGAGAATTTTGAAACAGATGTGCTGAAGCAGGATATTGTCATCATGGAGATATGGACAGATTTCTGAGAGATGTCTCCAGCTCCTTGTTGAACCTACAACATCAACGTGGGACTAGAAAGTCGAGTTAAAATCACTAATTTGTCCATCTCATTTTACCTTCTCCTCTCTGAGCGTATCAGTTATCCAGAACATAGCCTGATCCCTCCGCCCGGTGATGACTTGCACTCCCAGTCAGATTAATCCCCTGAACCCTGGACTGATGGAGCATGCCACATCCTGTTGGAGAAAACCTAATACTGGATCAGACGGACGATGGAAACCTGTAACCTTTCCCACAAAGACCCTCTACAAACACACCATCACCTAAACATTTGGACCACATCAGTCTTTCTGTTCTCTTTATGGGAGTTTAATGTCTATGGTACACAAACAGACAGACTCTGGAGCACATTTATGACTTTATTTGGAAGCACATTTAGAGGAGAGAGAGCTCTGACAGCCTTAATGTGTGCTTTCCATATGTTAGATCGAGCCTGTGCGTGTGTGGTCGTTGTTTATGTGCCGCTGAGTCATCTGATAAACTCCACCATATGGATCTGCCTCTTTAAAGTCATGACTGCAGACAGGGAGGATGCTGCAGCTGTGAGTCACAGTTTACCACAAATACTCTGAAATGATTTACTGTCCATAACAATCAATCGATCGAGCAATCTTCATTTGTACATCTCCAGTTCAAAACAGGTGTTATCTCAAGACACTTTACAATAGAGCAGGCGAAGACAAAGTCTTTATTTTATAGATACACATACAGACGTGTGCAAAATTAATCTGTTAAAGAAAGAAAACCCACAATGGTTACTGAAATAACTTGAAACTGTCAAAAGTAAGAAGAAATAAAAATTCACTGAAAATCAACTAAAGAAAATCAGACAATGTTTTTGAATTGTGGTTCAAGAGAATTATTTAAAAAAAACTTCTGAAACTGGCTTTGACAAACCTTTCCATAAAAGAAAGAAAAACTCACATGGTTACTGAAATAACTTGAAACTGACAAAAGTAAGAAGAAATAAAAATTTACTAAAAATCGACTAAAGAAAATCAGACATTGCTTTTGAATTATGGTTCAACAGAATCATTTTAAAAAACCAACATAATGAGACTGGCCTGGACAGAAATGATGGTACCCTTAACTTCATATTTTGTGGCACAACCTTTTGAGGCAACAATTTCTGTAACTCTCAATGAGACTACTGCACCTGTCCACAGACACTTTGGCCCACTCCTCATGAGCAAACTCAGTTAGTCAGTTTCAAGTTACTTAAGAGACCATTGTTTTTTTTTTCTTTAACAGAAGGGTACCAACAATCTTGCCCGTCTGTATATGTGTAAAAAATCTATAATCTAAAAATAAGAATTTATGATAGAAACAAACCCATGGACACCCAGATCATAAATCTGTCCAAAGCACATTTGTCTCAAACGACAGCAAAGAAAAAAAAAATCTTGTTTCTATGCTTCCAAATAACTCTGAACCTCAAAAGTATGAGCAGAAAGTTGCACCAGTACACCTACAAATAATGAGTACTTGTGTTAAATCACTGTTACAGGCACATCTGTGCACAAACCCTAATTTCAATGAACTTGGGGCGTTTTAAACTCAAATAATAACAGAAAACAATGTTTTGCAAATTTTTATTGACCACTATTCAATAATAATGCCCTACAAAGACAAGAAATGTAAAGTTCAAACTGATAAACTTCACTTTGTTTTGCAAATATTCACTCATTTCCAGTTTGGTTCCTGTAACATGTTCCAAAATAGCAAGTGTGACATTTGTTTGTGAACTGAGGACATTAAAATGTTGAAGCTTTGGAGGTGAAATTCTTTTACATTTTTTTCCCTGGGTCTCTGCTGTTGAATTTTGCACTCTATAATCATAATCTAAATCCGAATCTGAATCTGAATCTGAATCTGAATCTGAATCTGAATCTGAATCTGAATCAGAATTGGTATTTATTGCCAAGTACATTTGCATATAAAAGGAATTCGACTTGGTAAATTGATGCGAAACATAGTCAACACCGTCAATAGAACAACAAAAATAAGGCTCCAGGGGAATAAAATAGAGCATAAAGTAGATACAATGGTGCAAATTAACATGGCATATATCAAAAATAGAAAATGCACTACATGTTCAGTGGAGACAGGTGTGGACTGCAGTAGGTCAGTCTCGTCCCTGCTGTTCTAACTCAAGCAGAATGGCTGTGTAGCAAGTTATAGTGTTGGTTTACAAATTTCAATACATAAAATAAAAATTTAAAAGAGGAAACTTGACAATGAACAAAGCTAAACAAGTCAAACAAACAAACAGACTGATGAAATATAAAAGAAAAGCAACAATAGAAAGTTTGAATTAAAAAACAATAATCATCAGACAGAAATTACGGAAGAGAAAATCACGGCTTAAAGTTAAAATGAAAACAATTACGTCAAAATTACTAGAGTAAAGTTGGGTAATAATTTTGTGATAAAAGTGGAAATGTCGCGAAAATGTCAACATTTTGACAAATAGTCTAAGTGTTGAGAAAAAAGCAAAAACCTTGAGAATAAAGTCGACTTACATTGTATGAAGTAGAAGTTGAAATGTTGAGAAAAGAGTGGAAATTTCGACAAAAAGTAGAAGTGTTGAGAATAAAAGTGAACATTTTTAGAATAAAGTGGACATACATTGTATGTCCACTTTATTCTGGACATTTCAACTTTATTCTTGAAATTTGAACTATTATCACTAAATTGCTATTCAACTTTATTCTCAAATTTTTTACTTTAATGTCAAAATTTCCACTTTAATGTCAACATCCCGAAATAATTTTCTCAATCTAACATGGCCCTAATACTCTTCCGTACAAGGCAAATGAACAAGCAGACAGAATATAAAAGAAAAGAAGAGAAAGTTAGATGCAATAAAACCAAGAATCATCTGACAGAAGTACCTAAATGAAATGCTAAAGATACATTTAATAGAAATGACCAAATAAACATTTTAAAAGATTAAAATTAAATCATAAGTGCAGAAAGATAAAAATAAAAATGTATCAAGGTGATAAGATATACAGGGTGTCCATTTACAATTAAAGAAATGTATTACAAAGGCAGCTGATGAGATATCTTAACCAGATTTGTTTTATTTCATCAGTGTTTTTATTCACATTAGAATTTTGTGTTTCAGATATTCTGTTAATGGAAGGAAAGGCTTGTCTTACATGATCGATGTTTTCGTCACTCACTCACTTTCAAACAACAGACAAAAAAAGACCGTGAACAGAATTAAGTTGAACTTGTCTAATTTTAGATTTATTAGGAACAACCTAACTCCTACAACCTAACTGCACATCCGATTTTGTCTCAATAAACCAGGATACACATTGTGACTTCTCTTAAGGAGTAGCCATTTTATGGGCGTTCATTTAACAGCTTTCCTTCCATTAACAGAATATCTGAAACACAAATATTTTAATGTGAATAAAAAATTTGTAAAACCTTCTATAAAGAGACTTTTTGGACAACCTGTATAAGAAATAACTAAATAAACAGAAAATAGAATGTATTTTTAAGGCTGATAGAGATTAGGTTCAGATCTTTCTAGTCCAGGACTGTCCTAAACGCAGCAGTAATTGGTCTCTCTGCCGGTCGCGTGCTGCTCTGATCCAATCAGGGGGCTTAATTGGAGGAAACTCAGCCCGATGACGTTTTCGCTGTGACGTCACTGCGCTCACGTTTGTACTTTTTGTTCCAGCTGCTGCTTTGTTTATTTTTCCTTCCGCGATAATAAATTTCCATCGAGGGTGAGACCGACCGTTTCCTGTCCCACCGACGGAGAGAGAGAGAAGGGGGGGGGGGGCAAGCCCCGCCCCTCTCAGACACGTTGCCCAGGGAGAGGCTGCACGGGCTGATGGGAGTCCTGCCCTCCTCCTGCAGTCTGCTCGGCTCATGGATTCACTCCATCATCTGACACACTCTCACACACTCCGCCGCATGTCCTCAGCTCACCGAGCAGGACGGGAACAGTCGGTTCACTCCCGGGAACAGTCTGCGGATCTCTCTCACTCTCACCTGGATTTTATTTTGAAAGTGAGTCAAAGAAGCGCGTGAGTTTGGAGCTGATGTCTGCAGGTGATCTCCGCTCTCTGAGGTAAGTTGCAGGTTTGTGGTGTGGCTGCGGTTGCATGCGGGTGCAGCAGGTCCATGTGTTGGGATGTTTTCTTACATAATGTTGGACGAGCTGCCCAGTTGGAAGAAGCAGAGGAGGTTATTTAATCAACCGAACCGTGTGAGAGGGGTAGATAGGGCCGGGCAACATGGAGCAGAAATACACTCTCAGGTTTTAGGCTTTTGTGAAGCTTGGGGACAAAAGTTCAGGTGAATCTGATCGGAGCAGTCAGACCTGTTTCCCAGATTTTATTCACATACTTATTTTACACTTACACTGTAACTGACTTTTGTAAATGTACCAGTATTTTACTGTAATATCTACAGCTACCTACTGTAAGAAGCCTATATGGTAAATTTCTGTAACTGGGAAAAGATTTAATAAAACAGTGATTTTTGTAATATTAACACTATTAAACCAATCTACAGTTACCTACTGTAAACGCCTATCAATCAAGTTACCAGTTAGTGACCAATTGCAAGTAAGATTTCTTTGAGTAAATGTTTCACACTTTTTGGGTGAAACAACATCTGACTAAAATCATTTTATAAGGGTGGAAGAAAAAATCTATTCACATAAGTATCGGGATTCTTTGTTTGATGATTTTTAAATTAATTTTTCGGTCAAAAATCGAATTTTTTACAAATTTAAATGCTTCATTTTAGTCTGTGGTAATAAGCCACTTCTATAGGCAGTCCAAGCTTTTGAAGAGAGAGTATAAACAGCTGGTTAATATATATTGCTGAATATTTCTAAAAATGGACTCACATGTGATGTGTGTTTTTCCTGATATAGTCTGTAGGCATCATCATTGTTCATCTTTTTCACTGGTGTTAAAAAAGCTAACTAAAGATGGCAAAAATTGGCAATATTATAGAATTGCAATTTAAATCGAATTGGCACCTAAAAAAAACATAAAAATCGGGAGAAAAGCGCATTGTCCCAGCCCTATTATTTTATATGATAAATGGTATATTTCCCTTTTTTTTTTTACAAAGTGATATCTTCCTTATGAATGATCAGTGAAATAGGTAAAGAATCTAAAATACTGTATGTTCACTGTAATTTTACCCTTTAACTCCCATATCAACTGTTTGGCAGAGAGCATTCAATTCAGGAAAATTTGCTGTGTTATATAAACAAAACACGTCATTGTTTGTTTCTGTTAGTTTTTTATGATACAGAAAAACTGCAAATAAACCAAAATACCTGGTATTGTACTGTTGTTTTTGCCATCATTATTTTAGATGAACCGTTTACTGGTATGATGATATATATGTCCATATAAAGTGTGTTTTTCATCAAAAATATTTTTTGTCTTTGTTGAACTCAGTGTAATATATTTGAAGTTATTTTGCATTGTTTACAGACATTTCTGCTTTTTCTAATTGATTTTGTACCAAATTTTTGTGCATTTTTACGTCATCACACAATCAACGGGTGGCTTTTAAACCTTTCAATCCCGCAAGAATATATTTATTTTCGGTTTGTTTGTGGTTTTCTTTGTTCCCTGAAGTGTTCATGGAGTCAAACAATGATTTGATATGTTCTGTTACTTAAAATATTAAATTTTCCAGAATTTAATGATGCCAAATATACCTCTGCCAAACAGTCGAGCTGGTAGTTAAAGGGTTAAAGTAGAGTTAAAAAGTTGTAGAACGAACTATGGTAATGATAATGTAAATGAAAAAAACACAGTGAGGATGCTGTTTTTGATAATTCAGTAACTGCGCTGTAAACTGGAGGACTGAAGTGATTCCTTCAATAATAAATACAGTAGTAAAACCATTATGTAAACTACAGACTAATGTTATACATTAAAATAAAGTTATCCTACTGTAAAGACATTTACAGTAACTAACTGGCATCTTTTTGCCAGTTAGTTACTGTAAAATTTCCATCAACCTTTTTACAGTGTACTTACTTTGTAAACACACAGCACTGTTCTTGACTTCTTCCATTTGTGAGTTGTTGCGAGTTTGAAAATATAAATACGGATAATTTACTGTTTTCATGATGGTAGGTTTTTGAGCAAACACCTGTCGAGACTATTAAATGGAGATTAAATTATGATCAGATGGTTCCATTTCAAAACGCTGTGTTTTAGTGTTTATGTCGAAAAACTATATTAAATTTACTAATCAACGTTTTATGACCTGTACTTTAACTTCAGGAAGGAAATTATGTTTCGTTTGGGGATATATTTTGATAAAATAAAGGCATAACTTGGATTTTTCTTTTCTTTTCTTTTTTTTTTTTGAGAGGGAAAAAATATTAAAATTGTAAATCGAGTGTTGTTGAAAAAAATTATGGATCTTATATTAAGTCCATATTGCCCAGTCCTAAATTAAACTGTTTAAGAATAAACAGCCTGCAGTGTAAGGCTTTGGAATTGTTTAACATGAAGACAAATCACATCAGTTCCTTTAGCTGTTTGTCTTTAATTTTTCAGTAGGAGTTGTTTTTTGATTCCCATCCCTATGGAAGATTTAGACCAAGACTTTTTCCCAGGCTGTAAACATATCTGTTTTAGCTTCAAACACGTTAATTTGTGTTGTCAACATGTTAAATTGTTGTGAAAATTTGACACCTGAACTTGGAGGGACCTCTGGTGTTGCTGCAGACAGCCTCTAGTGGACACTGAGGGAACTGCAGTGTCTCTCACATGTCTGTATTCACCTCATTTTTCAGCTTTGGATGTTGCGTCTTGGTTTAAACGAGGTCACACTGTTGTATGTTTTCCATTGTTGTTTATTTAATTGCAGCTGGCAGATAAATCAGTCAGTGATAGCTTCCCCTTTGATTAATGACTCCACCTAAACGCTCCAACAGACATAAAATGTAAATATTTGAAGCTTTAGGGAACCGTAGGATGTGTAAAAGCTCCTCCTAAAGAGATCATGGCTCCAGCTGAGGACTGAACCATATTTAATATAAATTCTTCATGTATCTGTTGAGTTAACCCTTTAACTCCTTACCTCCTGATAGCTGCAGTTTGAGTCCCTCAGAGCTGAAAATGCTGGATGGTTGTTGATGTTTTGACAGTATTATTAATAGATTTGGATATCGCATCAGTATCTTGCTCCAGATCTCAAACGTAGTTTATGTTTGACAGGCATCCAGACTTTTTTCGTCTTGGAGCGCATGCAAAAAAATGTGAAGATTGATGATGGTAGGTCATGATGAATGATGGGACTGCTTAGACATGATGTCCTTTGGTTTATTAGAGTTGATAAAGTCCCTTAAAAGGGACTGTGAGGAGTTTCTAAGTAATTACAAAAAGTCTCACTTTTAGATATATGCCTGATCGAAATACACACTTTAAAGCTGCTATGAGGAGAATTTATCGCCGGCGTAATGCTGCGTTCCTGTAACCTCGGAAATGGGAGTGACATCATCTCCCACTTATCGGCGTTCCAGTTGAAGTCGGAAAAAAACATGCCGATCTACCAGGCTATTGTTAGCTGTTGTTAGCACACCGTGCGTTGTTGTATGAAGAATGTGATTATCACTATGGCAGCATTTTTGTAAATATAAATCTAGCAATACTATGTATACATCTGATCTAGAGCGACACACCCCAGTCAGAAGTGCAAATAAATTGATTATTACAGGAGCTAAATAACTGTTCACACTGGGGGCATCCATCTTCGATTGACACCTCAGGGTGGCGAGGTTTCACCAAGTTCCCAGTATGGAAATTCTGACTTCGGGGGACGTTCCAGTTTTAGTTTCCCACTCAGAACTCAAAATTCCTACTTCTGACTACAACTTGAACGCACCGGATACGTGAAGCCAAATGTGTTTGTTTGTTGTGGTAAATGCAGCATGGATCTTTGTCGGAACTCTGCATTGCTTTACAAGTTCTTTTTTCAACAACTTACAGGATGCAAAGCTACGAGGTAATGTATCTCTTTCTAGTTACGTAGCGGTAGTTTTTGATGTGTGACGACAAGCAATGCGGGGAAAAGTTATTATCGTAGTTGTAGCCGGCTAAATATCGCTACTTACAGCCCGGCGCTCTCAGACGTGTAATATAAATAATAAAATAATATAAATTTGCTCTAGTTTTAATAAAGAATAGCATTTATAGATAACCTATTTAGATGCTATAAAACTCATCGATAAGTGCGTATTTCGATCAGGCATACATCTAAAAGTGAGACTTTTTTGTAATTACTTAAAAACTCCTCACAGTCTCTTTAAGATGAGTTTTATAGCATCAAAATAGGTTATCTATAAATGCTATTCCTTAGCTCCGCAGTCGGGTCGGACAGGGCTGGACTGGCCTGGATACTCAACTTCAGGAACAAGACAATTAAAGCTAGAGCAAATTTATATTATTCGGACACGTCTTAGAGCACCGGGCTGTAAGTAGAGATATATAGTCGGCTACAAAACTATGATATTAAGTTTTCCAAAAATTGCTTGTTGTCACACATCAAAAACTACCGCTACGTAACTAGAAAGAGATACATTACCTCGTTGCTTTGTATCCTGTAAGTTGTTGAAAAACGAAGTTGTAAAGCAATGCAGAGTTCTGAGGAGGGTCTGAGCTGCATTTATTAGCATCACAACACAAACGCTTTAGTTTGGGTCACGTCTTTTGGTGCGTTATTTAGCTCCTGTAATAGTCAATTTATTTGCACTTCTGACTGGGGTGTGTTGCTCTAGATCAGCTGTATACATAGTATTGTTAGGCTTATATTTACAAAAATACTGCCATAGTGATAATCACATTCTTCATGTGATATTTGTGAACAACAACGCAGGCATGCTAACAACAGCTAACAATAGCCTGGTAGATCAGCATGTTTTTTTCCGACTTCAACTGGAACGCCAATAAGTCGTAGATGATGTCACTCCCAGTTCCGAGGTTACTGGAATGCAGCATTACGACAGTCGCCGCGCATGCTCATGGGTAGCAGAGTCTTAATGTCGCCTGTAATAGATTCTCCTCATAGCACCTTTAAATTATTCAAAATACTTTAAGAATTATAAGAATTAAATCTCCCTCCATCACAGTTCTCAGTTAATGCCTTCAGAATATTTTGGGATGAGATGATGTTCTTCAGAAATCGGCCTTTTAGAGGAGAGGATGAAATGAAGATGAAATTTAGGTCACAGAGGCAGCTGATGCTGGGTGAGAGACAAGTACACCTGGAGCAGCTGCCAGACAATTGCAGGGATGCATGGAGAGATGTCTATCTATCTGTCTGTCTGTCTATGTATGTATGTATGTATGTATCTATCTATCTATCTATTAGGGCTGAATGATTTAACCGCTCATCCAAAACAGGGACTGTCCCTGGAAATCAGGGACGTCTGGTCACCATACAGTTGATGCTAATGTTAGCATCTAACTAGCCAATTAACTTATTAAGACGACTGTCCCTCCTCATCAGAAACTGAATCAGCTACGGTGTGCTTCCTTTTCAGATGCTAATGCATTGCCGTCATACTGAATGGAAGGAAATTTCAGCCTTGCAGATTTTTCATTGCACATTCTTCTCTTTTTTTTGGTAAAATGCTCCCAAACTTTCGAGCTCTGTTTCCGGACAGCAATGATACTGTTTATTAACTCTTCTGGTGACATCACGACTGACCCAGATTACCAGGACTGCACATGTGCATCAAGCGGTGCATTCAAGGGCAATCGTAAAAATGAATTTTATTGTGACTTCCAGAGCTGTTCATGCAGGGCGAGTGCGGGGGAAATCTCTATTGTTTATATTGTTGCTTTTTCGATATTAATATCTTCAATGTTCATATCTCGATATAGATACAATAATGAAAAATCTTTGGGCCCTAATACAAATACATAAAGCTTCTAAAGACTGCAGTGTCATCATTGAGGTTTGAATAGTAAAAAATGCATGCACCTGTAAGAAACTGAAAAACAGCTAAACTCGGATGCCTATTTCACTCCCTCGTGCATCCCGAATGTCTGTTGTACAAAAACATTACTAACTCCTTCTTTTTATAGTGCATTAAACACGTCACACCTTCTTAAATGTTAATTCTTCTGAATGTGTTTTTCCAGCTCGGTGATGCCCTCTGCTGGATGAAACTGTAGCGCCAACATGTCGACCTCAGACTCGGATTATTCCATCGACTGGCTCGCCAGCGACGAGGACGACTGCGACAGCCCGAAGAGATTAAGTCCTCAGCAGGGGGAGGAGCCGTCTGCAATACCTTCATCGTCGTTACCATCACCGCCATCGTCATCTTTAACCTCATCATCCTCACCATCACCCTCACCGTCTTTAAGGGAATCTCCAGTTAGCTGCTCCCACTGCAGGGTGGCTCAGAGGAGGAGGAGGAGGAGGAGTGACTTTAGAGACGAAAGCTCTGACTCGGACTTTTCCTCGGTCAGTCCTGTTCAGGGATTTACGTCTGTGTGCGAGCAGGTGCCTCAGGGGGCGGAGCTTCGTCTAAACAGGAAGAGGACGCACAGTGCTGGTGAGGTCGGACTCTGTGAAAGGACTCAACCAGACACTGAAAATGAACTTTTCTTTCATAAGGTGAGATGATCACTCCTACACGGTTTGTACCATGAATACACCGTACAGATGTTTTAAAGGGATACGACAATCTTTTTTAATTTTCCTGTCTTTCCTTACTCCCGAGTTCATGACAAGCAGGTAGACTCCATTCTGTTGACTGTTTGAGCTAAGCTAATTAGCAGTACAGGGGGAGCTATGCCCATCTTTTCCTTGCTACTGCACAAACACTGGGAGTTAATGGGTACTGTTAGCCTGCATCTGTCAATAGTCACCAGATCAACTCTCAGCAGCTCTAAACAGTTCTGTGTTCTTGTTGTGACTTGTTTTTTTAATTATCTAAAAAAACATAATAGAGGCTTTGTTTTGCTTACTTACTTCTGTTTGAGATGTGACCTCTACAAACGAGTTGAGTCTTTTGAACGTCTCTTTAAGCGAAAGATGAAAACTGATTCGCAGTTGTGAGTAAGCCGTTCATTTTTGGAGGCAATTTGCATTTAAGAATGGCTCACAAACGAATGGCTCACTCGCAACTGCGAATCAGTTCTTATCATGCACGTCACATCTCTAACGCAACCCACTGCAGATGAGCTTTAAAGTAGGTAAACAAAACAAAGCCTCTGTTTACGAAAAGAAGACAAAATTATGATTATAGTAGAAGATAACTTTACATGACACGGAAAATAAACTATTCATAGTAACAAAGACCATTTCGAATTGCTGAAGAGTTATTTCAGGACTGTAGGCAAAGGCAGGCTACTGCTACCCATTGACTCTCAGTGTTTGAGCTAAGCTAGTTTGCACTGGGAGAGCTTTGCACGTCTCTTCCTTGTCACTGCACGCACAGTCAAGGCAATGAAGTCTATTTGCTTGTAATGGACTTGGGAGTGAGGCAAAACACGACCTTAATTTTATCTAAGACTGTGTTTCACTCAGTGTCAGCGGGGTTAAAGCCATATTAAGACTAAAGTATAAACCTGAAATAGAAATAAAATGATTTGGTAGACATTTAAAGAAAGAAATTCCCTGGACTTGGAGAAGGGGATTTTAGTAAAACAAGATTAAATAAGCAACAAGAAAAAATCTTACTTAAAAAATGTCCAAACTGCTTTGCTTAAGACAAAAAGTCTCGCTTAAGACTTTTTTATGAGCAACTATTGTACATACTGTTGCATTCACTGACAGTACGACTTTTGAGTTTTAAAAATCTGCACTGGGGTTTCATGGCTGCTGGCCTGCACCCTGTTGAAGTAATTTTGTTTCCTTAGTCAAACTTACACTTTTCATGATAATTTCATGAAAAAGGGATGTGATGTATATCTCAACTGATCATTTGTATTTTAAAAATAAACAAATAAAGAATACAGAGATTAACTTTACACATATTAAGCCCCTGAACACACCCACGAGTAAGGTTCATTTCAACATTTCTTCATGAATAAAGTCATTAATACAAATATAAGACTATTTTTAGAGAAAAGAAACAGAGAAGCACAGTGATGCCTGTTATCCAATAACCACCATGTTAGTTTTGATGACATTATTCCCAAACTGACCACTGCACATGAATCAGCTCTAAATTTAACAGACATTTCTTCACCCTAAATCACAGGACAGAGAAATACGATGCATCATCACTTGTTCAGATGTTTTTCGGCTGCAGCTCCTCGCTGTGTTGTTTTCTGACTGTAACTCCATGTTTAGTAATCACTGTGATCCCTTAATTGTTGCTTTGACCACGACTGTCCCTGTTCGGCAGAGCTTATATAATCTCACATGTCGTCAGAGAAATAAAGCCGCAGTTTGAGGAACTTCAGTTCAGCCTGTTTTACAGTTGACTCTGATAATCAACAACAGGCAGCATCATATAATTAAATATCATAAGTCAAATAGGAATTACGATCACAGCCTGAAGTCAGTGATTATGCTTCCCGTATCTGCCTCAGTTATGTTTTTATATTTAGGAGTCAACAGAAAATGGATTTTCTCTTAAAACATGTGACCTAATTAGTCATATGTTGTTGTGTTTGTCTCTTTATACAGCAGAATGGTTGAAAAGATGGATGATAGACTCTGGTGTCAAACAGAAAAACTTATTTCAAATTAGTTTATTACTTAAAACAGTCCTGAAAAAATGCTTAAGATGCATCAAAAATACCAACAACAAGGTGTAAAAATCAAACCAACTGTTCAAATATTGAACTACTGGGTACAAAGACCGTGGTTAAATACGTATACTTTGAATTGTAGTATTTAAATACACACATGATGAAAAATGTGTACTCAAACTGCATTATACACAAGGGGGCCTGGCGCAGTGAACCTCCATCCAACAGATCAGGCAGAATATTGCTCTCTTGACCTCAGCAACAGCAACAAAAAACTGAAGACAGGCAAAGCCACCCTGTGGAAGCACTTTGGGCTCCACGTCGCTGATGGCAAAATTTCAAACAAGACTAGACTGTGAGTTGATTTTGTGCAAAGCAGCTGGTTCACTCCTCATCCACAACAAGTCCATTTAACCAAGCTTCTATGTGGCCTAACACTTCATGGCTGAATTTCTGTTGTTCCAATCACTTCCCAGTCTATTGACATTGGATTCAAGTGTCTTGAACACATGAAGTTAATTATTTGAATGGATGAGTGAATACTTTGACAATACAATGTACAAGGTCGGGCCTGGTTGTTTATCACGCAACTAAACCAGCACCCCAAAACTTTTCCTTTTTTTTTTAGTAATGCATTTTTTTATTTGAAAGGTTTGAATCTTTTACTTCCATCTGTTCTCTTTTTCTCCCCTGATTTCCTTTTCAACTATCATAGCATTTGAGATTAGTTTCACCTCTTGTATTTTATTATATTTACATAAATACATAGATTATCTTTACATTTTTAATATGTGAGTTGTCAGAATGGCCACTTCGTTAGTTCTGGTTAGTATTGAAATCTGGTAGTTTGAGTGTTAACAAGCCTTATCGAGCCTAAATTAGCAGACATTAGCCGTCATTTTGATGAGTTCAAAGTCAGCTCAACAAAATGGCGATTTATGACATGGTCGACACATTTTTCTCAAGTTAAGTTTCACATGAAAGAAAAAATATCTTTGGTCTAAAAACTTAAGATAGGATGGCAGATGTTTATAGCATTTTAAAATATATGTAACAAACATAAGCTAAGAGTAAAAGTTAAACTGTTTGTAATTGGGTTTTTTTTCTGTTTTACATCATAAATTGCATTTAGAATCATTATGGATTATCATTATTTTAAAAACCGGTAAATTGAAGAAATTGTAAAAGCTTTAAAAAGAGTTCTTTTCCTGGATAAGTCCTCAGTATTCTGGTTTTAAAAAAAGCCCAAATGCTTCAGAGTGAAATAAAAAAACACTCTGATGACCAAGGCTGACCAAACCAAACAAAAGTGCTGACTGTGACTAAATTAATCGAATTAAGGACCAAATCATGGACTAAGTTTGTCACTGCATCAATTATTCACCCCTAAAACTTCAGTGCTTTCAGGGGAGAATGCTCCATTAAATCTATTTTAACCCTTTTATTCATTAATTATTAATTCACAGAAATATTTTTGTTTAAAATGTTTGTTCTCACTTTCAAACAAGTTAAAAATCATGGCCATTTTTTTCCATAATGTTTAATGGCCGTTTATCATCTGCTCATGACAGAGGACTTCGAGCATCAATGTTATTAGTAGAGATATTACAACAGGAATTAGTACGTCCAGAAAAACATATCTTTAACAGACATTTATTATGAGTAAATATGAATATGACAAAAAGGAATATATCACGTGACACTGCCAGTCTCTCAGTCAGTCTGTACTTCAGATAAAAAGCAAAATTCTTTATTTTTTCATTTGAAATTTCAAAGTGAATTAAAGCAAAATTTCAAATAAAAAAAATGCAAATTTGGGTGAAATTTTAATGCAGAAATAATACACAGAACACAAACCTTTCCGTGCAATACGCCAGAGTGGAAAGATAAATGTTTGGTCACAGACAAAAATAAAGAAAAATATTTTTTAAATCTGAATAAAAGTTACCAGAAACTCATTAGCTCCACTAGGAGGTTATGTGAATGCTGGCGTCTGTTTGTTTGTTTCTCTGTTAGCAAGATAACTCAAAAAGTTATGGACGGAGTTCCTGGAAATTTTCAGGAAATGTCCAGATTCGGACAAGGAACAAATGATTAGATTATGGGAATGATCCGGATCACCGTCTGGATCCACCATGACGAAAACTGCGATTTTCGTGAAGAACTACTGAACTAAAATAGATATCATTATGAATCAATTGGTATGTTTTCATGGTCAGTGAATCTAAATATTTAGCTTAAATAAAGGTATGACTAATATTTATGGTGAAAATCACAATATGACTGAAGACTGTGGCGCTGGCAGAGGTCTGCGCTCTCCGAGTGCTTTTCTAGGTTTAATTATTTTTTTCTTCCAATGTCCCTATAGGGGCAAGATAGTTTCTCATGCGCTCCAAATACTATCTGGTGCACACTGTATAGTCTTAATTATTTTTTTTCTGCTGATGTCCCTTTTGGGGCTCCGTAGTTTTAAAACATCTTTTCAATTAGAGTATATTTATCTGTTGAATTATTTGAAAGTAGAAAGTTCACCATATTGTGCTGCAACCTAAATGGTTTAAAATGTTTTCCTTATATCTGTCCAGTGTGGAGGACTTCATTTAAAAGGGTTAAGCCCAACAAACTTGAATATGCATTTTGTTTATTTAATGTCTGATATATCTGAGGTAATCAGCAGCATCATTTCCATGAGTAATGACTCACTTGATACCACGTTTTATCTGCAAACTTTATTATGATAGAAGGCCGTAACTTGCTGTCCTGCCTCAGTTTCAAGTCCTGCTCTCCTCCCAATCATTTCCTAAAGCAGGAGGAAGTTTAGGAGCCATTAACCCTGATCATACCTGAGCGTTTGTTCAGGTGAGGGTCTGATATCAGAGCGTAAGAGGACCTGCTGGTGCTGTCTTTCATCCAGCGCTCATGTTTCTGTCTGAGACTCTCCGCACGTGTCCACTCGATCACTTTCTCTGTTATCATCTGTCAGCTGTTGATGTGAGCGTTTTATGGAGCAGCGTGGACCAATGGTGTCAGACTGAGGGGCTGTAAATGGACGATCAGGTGGTGAAAAGCTGTGAATCAATAAAAGACAATCACGCGTGAACAGAAGGACTGATGTGGTTATCTCTGGAGGCGTGGATGAAACTGTCCCTTTATCTGCCTTACACAGTTTTTACTGTCAAATTTAATACTGGTCCTGAAGGACAAGTTGTTCTATTACTTTTTTAAATATATATTTTTTTAGAACTGTAAATACCTCCGCTTATTCCAGTTTGTTTGTTTGCTATCTGTGCAGCTTATTGACCTTACATCTATTATGTTATACACTACTTTCTCCCTGTTTCTGAAATTCATTTCAGTTTAATTTCCAAATCCAACGTCACAGTACAAGATCAGCCAATAGGGGTGTCCTGATGCAACTTTTTCACTGCCGATACGATACTGATATTGCAGCCTTGAGTATTAGCCAATACCAATATCGATCCAATACGATATCAGCAGGAATCATACAGACTTTTATTACTTATTTTGTAGTATGGACTGTAAGAAAAGACTTGATCAGGTGAGATTACTCAAACAGAGAACAGTAGTCAGCAATAGTAGGTATGAGAAAAACTGACCAATTTGTTATTAACCAATGGGTTCAATAAATTTTAACCTTAAACATAAGAATATAGTACAATAAAATAAAAAAAAACAAAAAGAAATTAGAAGACCCTTGAAAAGTAACCTCAATAAATCCAGTAAAAACAAAAACATATATTTTTAAATTGCAAAACAACCACTGTGTTAACTTAAACATAAGCATATTATAGCATATTCTACAACTAAATTGTACCGTACCGTCTTCTTCTGCTTATACGTGGACGGGTCGCAGGGGCAGCAGCCTAAGCAGGGAAGCCCAGATTTCCCTCTCTCCGGCCACCTCATCCAGCTCTTCACGGGGTATCCCGAGGCGTTGCCAGGCCAGCTGAGAGACATAGTCTCTCCAGTGTGTCCTGGGTCTTCCACGGGGCCGCCTACCGGTGGGACGTGCCCAGAACACCTTACCAGGGAGGCGTCCAGGAGGCATCCAGACCAGATGCCCGAGCCACCTCATCTGGTCCCTCTCAATGCGGAGGAGCAGCGGCTCTATTCCGAGCTCCTCCCCGATGACCGAACTTCTCACCCTATCTCTAAGGGAGAGCCCAGCCATCCTGCAAAGGAAACTCATTCTGGCCGCTTGTACTCGCGATCTTGTTTTCTCGGTCACGATACACAGCTCGTGACCGTATATGAGGATAGGCGTGAAGATCGACCGGTAAATCGAGAGCTTCGCCTTACAGCTCAGTTCCCTTTTTACGACGACAGACCGGTACAGTGCCAGCATCACTGCCGACGCCACACCGATCCGCCTATCGACCCTTCCTCCGCTTGTGAACAAGACCCCGAGGTACTTAAACTCCTCCACTTGGGGCAGGATCTCATCCCCGACCCGGAGAGTGCACTCCACCCTCTCCCGGGTGAAGAACATGGACTTCACACTCAGCAGCTCACAACTAAATTAAATAAATAAAAAATAAATCAGAATGGACTGCTTGTATCAGAGTGCTTATATCTGATATTTTAGATGCAGGCTGATATAATGCAGGTTTTTTTTTTTTGCTGATATCGGACCCATATTCGATATCAATACCAGATCGAGACACCCCTATCAGCAAACTATCTTCATCCAGCCTTTTTCAGGACAACATTTTCTCACTTAGATTTTGAGGACCTCACTGTTGGAAGAGTTTACCGAGTCACATCAAAACAAGCAACAGTTTAAAATCGTTCAAGAAACAAACCAAACAGTTTGGTGAAATTTATTGAACCCATTGGTTAGTAACTAATGGGTCAGTTTTTCTCATACCTACTATTGCAGACTACTGTTCTCTGTTTGACTAATCTCACCTGATCAAGTCTTTTCTTACAGTCCAAGCTACAAATTAAGTCGTAAAAGTCTGTTTGATTCCTGCTGGTATCGTGTTGGATCAATATCAGTATTGGCCAATACTGAAGGCTGCAATATCGGTATCGTATCGGCAGTGATAAAGTTGTATCGGGACACCCCTATTAATTAGCTATCTATTGCACTGAAAAGGAAAAGATCAATGTGTATTCTGTATAATGATAATAAAGGCCTTTCTGATTCTAATTTGGTTCATTAGAGCCTCCAAATAGCCCTACGGTGTGAATGTGAGCGTGAATGGTTGTCTGTCTCTCTATGTGGCCCTGTGATTGGCAGGTGACCAGTTGTCAGTGTCATTGGGACAGGCTCCAGCCCCTATGACCTGACAGGGATAAGCTGGTGAGATGATGGGTGTATTGAAATATGTTTGGACTTTTTGGAAGGTGGTTTGTAAAAATCTTCTCTAAGCTACACTGGTCGGTTTCCCCACAGCTCCAAGTGTCTGAGTTTGCTGTCGATGTTGTTTCCTCAGGACATTACGTTGGCAACTAACCGGCCTCTCCTTCTGTCCCTCAGTGCTCGGAGCTGCAGTGTTACATCGCCCCGCTGTCCTCCATCCTGCACGGCCTCAGGTTGGGCCGGTACTCTCAGCGTAAGTGTCTCACCCGCCTCCTCCACTGTGTCTTGTCGTGGTCACATTTATCTGGAGCCATCATATTTCATCATATTTCCCATCACTGTGTTTCACTTTAACATACTCGCTCTCGCTAAAATGTCTGACAGGTGCAGTTTCAGTTTTAGTTTTAGTCCTAATTTAGTTAGTGTTGTCAGGAGATTTAAAAAAACTGAGAGATTAATTAATTATGACCAGTAGTTAATTAATCTAATTAATCTATCTTTTAATCTCACTTAAAAATTGCTGAGAAAAGCCTCAGCTTGAGGTATTTTCATTGAAATTCATTAGATTATTGTGGCAGATCAAAAATTGTTCTCCACCCACCAGAAACTGAAGCACAAGAAGCCCATAAACACATAACGGCTTTAACGACCCAATGAGGGGACAGAGGTGGAGCTGCAAACGTGACGACAACAGGAAGTGACTGCACGTTTGAAAACAACAGCGGCGTGTAAATGTGATCTCCGTGGATGCAGCAAGATCTGCAGTTTTATCAGAAGTGGACTTGATTTCTCCTTCAAAAGAGGAGAAAAGAACGTCACTTCAAGCTGTTTTATGGGAAATCATGATTTTCCTCTTCCGCACTGCTGGGAAACCGAGAGAGACTTGGAAATGCTGCGCTAACAACGCTGAGCCGTAGTCATGGTTACCCTACAATATCAAATATGCTGCCCTCAGAAGTTTACCAGGAGAACTTGGTGGGTTTTGTCTTTGACGAGATTCATGTCACATCTGTCAGATGACACACCTGTGTGGCATCATTTAATGTAAGATAAGATGATGGTCTAAGGGCTGGCGTACTTGTAGTTTAAGCTAACGGCTAACAACAGGATCGAGCTGCTACGTCATACTGTGGCTTGATTTGACTGGTCTGTGAAGAGTGTGACGAGCGGATCGATCATCCAATCACCAGCTGCCCTGGTATTTTAAGGCTCTGCCCTCGAAAAAATACCAAAACATAGAAGTGAGATTAAAGTTGCGATTAAAAACGAAGCGTTTATCACGACTGTGATGCGATAATTTGGCACCCCTAGTAAAATATACAATAAGCATGAGTGTACAGATAGAGCTTGATTAAAAACATAACACAAAGAACAACCACTAGAACATAACATAAACAAAAGCTTTCATGTCTGGCCAACTAACCAAATAAAAGCAGATAATATAGTACAATGATAGAAGACAGCACGTACCTGAAAACAATCAATAAAGAAAGAAAGAAAGAAAGAATTAATCAACGTGATAATTTGGCATCCCTTAATTTAGTCATCTAATGAATGAATGTTTTATCTCTGCAAGGATGATTTCAACCCTTAAGAGACATTTATTCACATTTTTTACCTCTATAACTCTTCACATGTTTGTCAAAATCCTCCACTCTTTATTATCCAACAGCTTCGGTTTGTGTTCAGAGCTCTTAAACCAACTTTAACATTTATTTCCAGAACTTTTCAGGAAGCTCTCTGAAGCTTTTGCAGCAGTGAACAGCTCTGATAAATAAACTGTGGACTTTAATGAGCAGACCTGAGATAATCACTGTTTTTATTTTTTTGAACTCTTTTATCATTTAATAAATAACTAAACAACTAAATTTATTAGTGCTTTTTATTTAGTTTAGTTATAGTCTTTTGCCTAAAATATGTTTTTGTTAAGTCATAATTTTGTCATATAAATCTTTTTCATTTTAATTTGGTTTAGTTGAGGAAATTTCATAATTTAGTCGATTAAATCTACTGTGAATTTAGTCAACTAATATTTGAATTGTAAAGGGTAAGACATTTTTATATGTATTTTATATGTACTAACATGTATACATGAACAGAAACAAATGTTCCTTTTGTGTGAAATGCAGTCACCTTTATTTAGGCTACCTGGCAGAGCATCTCAGTTACAATACCAGAGCTGACAACATGCTTGTTAGGTGGATTGATGGCTCCAAATTGTCCTTATTATGAGCATGAAAGTTCTTTTTACTCTATTTTAGTTTCAGAGTTTGTGTTTTATGTGTCATTTCCTCTTTTCATTTTTATTCTTTTGTTGCCTGGTTTGAAGACAGTTTTAATTTAATTTAATTTGCTTTTAACGTTTTATTACCTGTATTATATCTTATCATGGTTTTATTAGTTCAGTCTTCGGTCCTGTGTTTCCTCGTTTTAATTCATGATTGCGCTTCCTCAGTTTCTCTGGCTGTTTAAAGAGTCCTCACTTTGTGTCTGTGTGTGTTTGTGTGAGTTGAGTGTGGGTCAGGATGGGTTTTTTTTGCATCCCTTAAATGCTTGTGTTCTTGACTGTGAATCACTTTGTGCAGTGTTTTTTGTATGAAAGTGCTATATAAATAAAGTTTGATTATTTTCTGTTGGATCAATCTTGTAGCTTTCACTATGAATGCTGAAGCCACATGTACACATGGACAAAATTGTTGGTACCCTTCCATTAAAGACAGAAAAGCCTCTTTAATAACTTGAAACTGACAAAATTTATAATAATATATGTGTGTATATATTTATAGGTTTTTAAAAAGATCAGTTTCGTTATTTAGTTTTTTAAAAATAATTCAGTTGAACCACAATTCAAAAACAAAGTATGATTTTTTTTTGTTTATTTTCAGTAAATTTGTATTTATTTTTACTTTTGTCAGTTTCAAGTTATTTCAGTGACCATGTGTGTTTTTCTGTCTTTAAAGGACGGGTGCCAACAATTTTGTCCATGCGTGTATTCTTTATCCTTCACAACATGCTGACCTCAGTCAGTGTGGACGCATTATGTTGATGGATTTTCTCATTACAGTTTTCAACCAATTTTGTTGTCATATTAAAAATGTCTGATATTTTTAAATCATTATACCATTGTTCTTTCCCCTCATCCTGCAGGTCTGAGCAGCTTCCAGGAGAGCGTCGCCATGGATCGGATCCAGAGAATCATGGGCATCCTCCAGAATCCCAACGTTGGGTAAATACATAAGAAAATAAGAAAAAAATATGTACTATATATATCCATATCCATATCCATCCATCCATATATATATATATATATCTATCTATATATATATATATATATATATATATCTATCCATCTATCTATCTATCTATCTATCTATCCATCTATCCATCTATCTATCTATCTATCTATCCATCCATCTATCTATCTATCTATCTATCTATCTATCCATCCATACTTCCTCTTATCTCAGCCTTTAACCCTAAAACCTCCAATAATCATCTGTTCAAGTGTCCTCGGGCTGATTTAGAGTCCAGCTGAGTCCTCAGATCAGAACAGTCCAGTCAATGTTTTGAGACTCTTCACAAATTTTATGTTTTTTTTGGTTTTGGTTTGGTGTGATTGTGTTTGTGTGGAGCATCAGCTGACGGCCTGAGAGATTAAACAGACCTCCATTAATAGCTCACATGTTGCTGTTACATCTATAAGCAGTAGTGAATAACTACTGAACTAAAGTAGATACCATTATGAATCCAGTTGTTAATGGTATGTTTTCATGGTGACCCTGATAACACACAACGAAACATAAAAATGACCATTCCTTTGTCACTCCCAAGGTAACGCCAGCAAGAAAACACAAACAAACAAGCTTTTGCCGTCCAAACAGCTGTTTTTTGATGGTTCTTTTTTTCTTTTTACAAACTTAATCAAAATGACCTCAGGGAAAGTAAAATAAAACAACAAAAACACTCTAATAAGTCAAAAACCTTATGTTGGAACTATGTGTTATTTTTTTTGCATTTAATGCTTTATTTTAATTTGGAAGTAATTCAAAGTATTAGTTGTTAGATTTAGCTACATTATCCTTTCTTATAATTCATTTAAGTTGGGGGTTGAATATATATTAATACATATATATTTGGCTTCTCATTTGTTAACTATAATTAGATAATTTGTAAATTATTATTAAGAGTTTTGTTTGTCTGGTAATGACAAACTGGCCACCGGATGTTGTTTAGGTAGGTAGGTGACAGAAGGTCAGCATGCAGCATGCAGTGTAAAAGAGGCAGCAGGAGCGTGATCTCCTTTGTTACTTTGTTTGCCCCAAAAAATAAACCATTGAAAGTCGCAGAACTTTTGGACATTGGACTTCTGTTGCCTGCATAAATCACATCCCCATGGTGCATCAGTGATCCTTTAAGTTTAGTTAAAGGGACTGTGAGGAGTTTCTAAGTAAATACAAAAAAGTCTCACTTTTAGATATATGCCTGATCGAAATACACGCTTTTAGATGAATTGTATAGCATAAAAATAGGTTATCTATAAATGCTATTCCTTAGCTAAGTGGTCGGGTTGGACAGGACTGGACTGGCCTGGATACTCAACTTCGGGAACAAGACAATTAAAACTACAGCAATTGTATATTATTCTGACACGTCTTAGAGCACCGGGCTGTAAGTAGCGATATATAGCCGGCTACAAAACTACGATACTAAGTTTTCCAAAACATTGCTTGTTGTCACACATCAAAAACTACCGCTGCGTAACTAGAAAGAGATACATTACCTCGTCGCTTTGCATCCTGTAAGTTGTTGAAAAAAGAAGTTGTAAAGCAATGCAGAATTCTGAGGAAGGTCCGAGCTGCATTTATTAGCATCACAACAAACGCTCGCTTTGGCTTGGGACTTTTGGTGCATTCCAGTTGTAATCAGAAGTAGGAATTTCCGAGTTCCGAGTAGGAAACTACAATTGGAACGTCCCCCGAAGTCGAAATTTCCTATTGGGAACTCGGTGAAACCTCGCCACCCCTAAGCTAACAACAGCTAACAATAGTCTGGTAGATCGACATGTTTTTTCCGACTTCACCTGGAACACCGATGAGTCGGAAATTATGCCACTCCCAGTTCCAAGGTTACTGGAACGCAGCATTACGACAGTCCCTGTGCGTGCTCATGGGTAGCAGAGTCCTAATGTCGCCCGTATTAGATTCTCCTCATAGCACCTTTAAAGTTTCAGCTTGGTATTTCAATTTTTCTTTAGTTTTTTAAACAAATGTTCTCTACACCTTACCTGACTCTAACGTAAAAGAAAATACATACAAACCTAACGTGACTCCCTAAACAGAAAACAGGAGAAAATGAAAATCTAGCTCTACTCTCCCCTTCGTTACCAGACTGCTTTAACTGAAATCATGTTCTTTCACTTTACTTTTCCAAACAGATCACAAAATCACACAATCAACCGGCGGCACAAAACACGGTTCTCCAAAAGCTACCTTGGCAAATGCCTGCATTGAGGAAGGAGGAGGGTCAGTGTCTCTGCTTCTGCTGTCATATTTAAAAGCCATTTTGCTGCCGTCCAATCAGGACACTCCACCTGCAGCACATGTTAAAGAGAAAGGAGCACAGAGGGAGGGAGGAGGAAAAGGACAAAAGGGCTCCTCTACATAATATAACAAACAATAAATAAATGACTCACAGTCATTACCTTAGTTAGACAGTTACTGAGCAAAAAAAATCTGGATCGCAACTAAAATCTAATCATTTCTAAGTTGGGCCATGATCAACATCTCCTGAAAATTTCGGCAAAATCTGTCCAGTAGTTTGTGTGTAATCTTGCTAATAAACAAACAAACAAACAAACAAACAAACAAACAAACATACACTGACAAAACATAACCTCCTTGGTGTAGGTAGTAGGGACTGTCCATATTGAGATCGCTCAGTACTTTACATATATATACACTGGCCGCTTTGTAAGGTACACCTGTTCAACTTCTTGTGAATGCAAATAGCTAATCAAACAATCACATGGCAGCAACTAAGTGCATTTAGTCATGATGACCATGTGGCTTGCTGACTACTGGCATCTTCACACACAGCCATCTCCAGTAAAATTTCCTATTGCATGCCTGTTTAATATGTTTTTAAGCTTCTTAAGCTAGAGTTGGTAATTTGATTTAGATAGACTTTTTGCTACACTGGTTAAAATGAGTGTAATGTGTCGATGGTTATTAATGCATGATGTGTTCTTGATAGTGAGCGAAAAACAGCCGCTGTCTACAGCAGGAGGAAAGCAGGGAAAACACCAACCAATCACAGCAACTCATGCTGAATTTATTAAACCAATCAAATCCCGTAACTGCTGTTCTGCCCACCTTCTGCACGTACATTTTGCCAGCATGCACAGACTCTGATTCAATGCTTGTAGCGTTGTAGTGTTGTATCTGACTATGTCCATCCCTTTATGACCACAGTAGATCAATCAATCAATCAAACTTTAGTTATGTAGCACTTTTCCTACAACATATGTATCTCAACGTGCTCATCTTCTCATGGGGACTTTAGCATCTCCTTGTCTCAAACCTCAGATCTTCTCAAACTGGTTTCTTCTCACTGTCCTTCAGTGACCTCTACAGTCACCGGATCTCAATCCAGTAGGGCCCTTTGGGATGTGATGGAGTCAGGAGATTGTCATCATGGGTGCTTAAGAACTGTGTGATGCTCTCATGGAGATATGGACCAACATCTGAGTCCTAAGATGTACTTAATATAGTGGCCAGTGCAATACCTTTTAAAAACAACATTTTTTTTATGAACAAACATTTCTAAATGTGTCTCTTTCTGAGCTCCTACAGTTTCAAATGTTTATGTTTTCAGATTAAAAACAGCTGATAAAGTTTCAGTTAGATAAAAACACCGCAGACGGTTTGGAACATAATCCTGCTCTCTCCTGCTGAACCGAATAAAGTCATAAAAGTGTGATCGTCATCCTCACATCAGAGGTGTTTTCACAGTTCTCATGGAGATGCTCCACTAAATAAAGCTCATGGAAGCCAAATAAAACATCCATCCCATAAACTGCTGCTCCAGAGAGTCTTTAGCGAGGTGCGGATGTGTTAAAAAGCTTGTTCTGTTTTTATGTTTCGTGAATTAACCCTCAAATTCAAACAGACTTATTTATCACATCCATCCTCCGCTGTGTCGTCCATTTCTCCTGAACTCTGAACGACCCGCGGAGACGTCACCTTCATGATGGAGCAGGTTTTTAGGCCACCCCGTTTGAAGCTGGCCCCGAAGAGATTTTTCTGTTAGAGAGAACAATGAGCTGAGAGGAGTTTGATCAACAATCAGAGGAAACACGTGAAGGACAATTTGATGATTTACGCTCAGAACGGGCTGAATCAGGAAAAACAAACGCACGTCACTGCAGAATTAAACAAACAGAAGAGTTGTGGTTAAGGTCTATGAAGGTCAGAGTGACCTCAGAGGGGTTTTACAGGCCCACCGTTTGATAATTCAGATTAAAACACAGTAATATTGTAAACTGTATGAAGCGTAGATGCTGTCACATCCTCTGGGTCGAGTGCAACAAACTCACCAGCTGTCTGGTAAGAGTGAAGCCATGACAGTGATCATTTATATGTTTATTTCTTACATACACTATATTACCAATAGTATTCGCTCACCTGCCTTGACTCGCATATGAACTTAAGTGACATCCCATTCCTAATCCATAGGGTTCAATATGACATCGGTCCACCCTTTGCAGCTATAACAGCTTCAACTCTTCTGGGAAGGCTGTCTACAAGGTTTAGGAGTGTTAATGGGAATTTTTTCCCATAAACACCATTCACACTTCTTTTTTCTTACTTCTTTCTTCCATTCACACTTCCATGACCATTGTGGCCATGGAAGTGACTGGAACACCTTATTCTGATTATTTGGATGGGTGAGTTAATACTTTTGGCAATATAGTGTGTCCTAGGTTTCCTTGTATGATTGTAACCTGACAGATGCCGGATGGACAGTTCCGCATTGGAAATATTTCACTAATCTATCTGAAAAAGAGCCATTGGAAAATGTTTTCAGGGGCAGAACCTTCCAAAACAACTGCAGCTTGTGATTGGACGATCTTTCGGGTCATGGCAAAAGTATTCACTCACCCATACAAATAATCAGAATCAGGTGTTCCAGTGTGGCCACAGGTGTATAAAATCAAGCAGCTGCTTTTACAAACATTTGTTAAAGAATGGGTCGCTCTCAGGAGCTCACAGACCAATCCACATCAAGCAACGCTGCTATGTATGACATTGCATACGTAGCGACTATACATAGCTGCCAATGGCAAACAACAGTTAACTACCGTTAGCCATAGCGACTAACTGTTGTTAGCCACTACGGCTAATGGCTAACAGCTGTTAACTGTTGTTTGCCATTGTTAGCCATTAGCCATTAGCTGTAGCGGCTAATGGTGTCAGACAATTATGGATATGCATGATTTCAAAATCAGGTATTTCTGTCTGCTCTGCAAGGCTAGAGTGATTGTCCACTTTTACTGAAGGACAAAGCTTTAAGATTTTTCTTACTTCATTTCAAAAATGTGTACTTATTTATTGCAGTTTGATTTTTTTCTCTTTAAAAATGCTCAAACATCTTCTTGCTTTTTCTTTTTTTTTTTTTTTTTTGTTCAATGTATATTTTTGGGCATTTTGTGCCTTTATTGATAGGAGAGAGACAGTGGATAGGCTTGTGAAAGGGGGAGAGAGAGTAGGGGAAGACACTCTGCAGGCTGGTCACAGGCGGGATTCGAACCTGGACCGGCAGAAGCATGTAAATGGGGTGCTAACCACTACGCCAAACCAGCACCCCATCTTCTTGCTCTTTCAAAAAAATTGTCACATTAACTCAAAAATAGATTTTTGTTTTAACTGTCACATTTAAAGTTGTTCCCAGAATGAATCTATTCAGTTGTAGAGTTTAAATATCATAAAAATGTTTTTAAAAAAGACTAATCCCCCTGTTCCTCCTGTACTTTCATGGTTCTGGATGTGGAGGAGGTCTTTCTCTCTGAAACAAAAACATTTGGTCGACAGTTTCCTCAAACATGTCCACAGTTCGCTGTGGTCACTCAGATATCTGACGTGTGGGTCCGGCGTTTAGATGTGACCGCACACGGAGCTGCGGCGGAGGCCGAGGGTGTTTGAGAGACTGATTTACCACGTAAACATCCTGCAGAGTGGGCCGAACCCCACAGTCAACACGAGGGGGGACACAGTAAGGATGGGAAATACAGAGGGTTCTTCTGATGTACTCACAGGTTTTTAAAAAGATTGTTTTTTGAAGTGGGGTGATGTGAGGCTCATCAATCAGTGTTTATTTTGACAGCACTTTCTAATTTAGTTTTAGTTTTAGCCTTTTGCCTAAAATATCTGGTAGTTTCAGTCATAATTAAGTCATCTAAATTGTTTTAATCTTAGTCTAGTTTTAGTGGATGAAATCTGCTGTAAATTTAGTCATTTAGTCCTCAGCCAATGGCTGATGTATAAGCACAAATATCAGCGAAAATATGAATATTGGCTACTGATAATATAATGCATCCCTTCTTAAAAGACACTGCTTACAGATATCTGATTATTGACCACAAGATAATCTTTGAAATGAAAAGGGCAATATTTTTATTTACTTGAGGAGCTGGTATATTTTTTGTAAAACTAAAAATGATACCTGGCCAACACCATGGCAGCAAAAACAGAAGCCCTTTTAACACACAATATTTATTTCAGATTTTGTACGTTTTTGTTGAATCATTTTTTGGAAAGGACTGTGAAAAATGAACATTAATATATGATACAATATCTGTATGGGCAGATTTGACATTTTTGCTGATATTTAAAGCCAACATATTGGCAATAATATTGACAAACTATTGTCACCACATGAGTACATTTAAAACTCAAAAGTTTAATTTATATACGGGTTATTTTTTCTTTGTCTTGCATCTGTTCCTCACAAATAAAGGCCGTCACATTGAAAGCAACAATAATTTTCACAAAGTAAAGACTTTGTGCTGTTGATGAAAAATATCAACATCAGCAGTAATGAGCTTAAAAGTATCAGCATATTGGATATCAACAAAAATCCAATATTTTACATCCCTAATTTGAAATTTAGCACAAAGAAAAACCAAAACTCAAAGTTACAGAGGTAAGATATGCAGTATAATGAAGTTGAATTTACAAAAAAATCAGAGATAAATAATAAAATAATCATCTAATTTGTCCATTGTGTGCTTTTATCTCTGTATTTCCCAACCCTATGATGTTTCTTAAGTTTATTTCAGATTTTCATTTTAAAATGTGAGTCTGTAAAAAGCTGAGCCAGCTGAAATGTTTTAAATTGAATATTTACTGCGTTCATTCAGGGAGGAGGCTGAAGATCTGAGGAGATGCAATGTTAATGTTTAAGTCATATTTTTCCTCCTTTCCTGCTCATGAGTTATAAATATCAGGTCTGTTTGAAAAACACTGAAATAATTCAGATTTACTGAGTCACAGCTTTTAAAATAAACAGATAACTTTCAGGGAGGGAATAACAGGTAAATCATTTTTATTACAAACAAACTAAAAAGACATGTCTGTGCTGAACTTCAGCTGAATAATGTTTTCATTAACAGCTTGTTTTATTTTATTTATTTTATTACTTTAAAGAGGGTGAGGGTCTTCATATCTCACCTTTAATTAAGAATAAAGTCAAATCAAAAGAAAAAGTCACATGCTTCAGCCCCATAATAACACGTGAGTGTTTTCTTTCTTCTTATTAAGACCAAAGAAAAACCAGCAGCTTGTCTTTGTATGTTTTTTTAAAAATCAATTCTCACAGCTAATCAATATAAATGAAAATGATTAAATCTGAGTTCTCGAGACACATTGGGGGCAGTGATGGTGATGCTTGTGTTTTTTTTCAGCTTATTTGATCATATTTAAAATTTAATCATTTCCCGGCATTACCCTGGACTATTATCTCAGTAATGCAACAGATCCATACTTGAGTCTGATCTTATATTTCTACAAAGTTTAATAAAGAAAAACAAAACCAAAAAACCCTAAAGCATCCTTGAAGGTAACAAGAGCATCCTGCCTCATAACCTTGAGCTTTGATTTCCAAACTCTCATCAGTTCATGCTCAACTTTAAGCAGATGTTTGTTCAGGAGATCTGGAGGAATCACATCTTATTTATTTATTTATATTAAGTTATTTTTGTACGCTATTGGAGTACACAAAAGACAAAGATAACAAATATTTTGTAGTGCAGGGAGAGGCGAAAAGCCCAAAAGGCTTATTTGAAGCCTCCATCTAAAGTATTTTAAGAATTCATTTTTTTACATGTACTTAACAAAATTGAAAAAAAGCCATTTATTGTTAGTTATTACAAACTGGTAAAAGAAACGACTACAACAACAATGACAGCTTCATCCATAGGGCTTTGCTGCTTATCAGCTGTATGTTTGTAATACACTGATTTCATAAAAAGCTGACACCAGACTGAACTGAATTTCCTCTCGGGGTTTAAGGTCGTGCTGAGTTTTTGTCGTCAAAGGGCCTGAACAGTTTCTCAGTCAGCTGTTTTTGTTGGACCTTTCCCAGAGGATGTTAAATGAGTGAATCAGAGGCTTCTGGCTGATGATTTCTGACTGTTGTACATTCTGATAGATGGTCTCCATTCTGTTTGTAAAGTTTGTTTTCGTATGAACTGTTTGTTTGTGGAAACTTTGTTGACTGTGCTACTGCCTGTTGGTCAAACTCTGGATTTTTTTTCTAATATCAGTAAGTTTGTTTTCTTGGTTTAATAAAAAAGGACGAGTAAAATTTAATTTGACCTCCAAAAAGGAGCTCATGTTTTCAACAGCATTGTCAGTTCCTCAGTTAGTTTTTTTTTTATTTTAAGCATTTTAGAGTTTGTTTGTGAGCTTGTTGGTTAGTATATTTGTTTGTTTGTTTGTGTTACTCAGTTCGGTAATTAGTTGGTTAGTTTGTTACTTAAAAAGTTTGTTGGCTTATTTTTTTTGCTTGTTTGTAAGTTTATTTTTGATTTGTTTGTTAAGTTATGTGTCTGTTGATAGCTTTACTAGCTTGTATTTTAATTTGTTTATGAGTTTGAGTGTAGATGTTTTTTCTTTGTTCATTTGTTTGTTAGTTTGTTCTTTATTTGAGATTGTTATTTGAGCTTGTCAGTTAGTTTATGTGATTGTTAGTTTGTTGGTTTGCTTGTAAGCTAGCTTGTTGGTAAATTAGTTTGTTTGCAAGTAAGTTTGTCAATAATTTGTTTGTTTGTTTGTTTGTTAGTTTGATTCTGTGTTTTATTGTTTATTTTGCAAGGTTGTTATTTAATTTGCTTGTTAGTTTGATTATAGATATTTTTCTTTATTCATTTGTTTGTTTGTTCTTTAGTTGAGTTTGTTTGTTTGTTGGTTTGCTTGTAAGCTAGCTTGTTGGTAAATTAGTTTGTTTGCAATTAAGTTTGTTAATAATTTGTTTGTTAGTTTAAATCTGTGTTTGTTGTATATTTTGCAAGCTTGTCATTTAATTTGTTTGTTAGCTGATTGTAGATTTTTTTCTTTGTTCATTTGTTTGTTAGTTTGTTTGTTACTTGAGCTTGTCAGTTAGTTTATGTGATTGTTAGTTTTTTGGTTTGCTTGTAAGCTAGCTTGTTGATAAATTAGTTTGTTTGCAAGTAAATTTGTTAATAATTTGTTTGTTAGTCTGTGTTTGTTGTATATTTTGCAAGCTTGTTTTTTAATTTGTTTGTCAGCTTGATTGTAGATTTTTTTCTTTGTTCATTTTTTTGTTAGTTTGTTCTTTAGTTGAGTTTGTTTGTTAGTTTGTTGGTTTGCTTGCTAGCTAGCTTGTTGGTAAATTAGTTTGTTTGCTAGTAAGTTTGTTGATAATTTGTTTGTTTGTTAGTTTGATTCTGTGTTTGTTGTATATTTTGCAAGCTTGTTTTTTTATTTGTTTGTTAGTTTGATTGTAGATTTTTTTCTTTGTTCGTTTGTTTGTTAGTTTTTTAGTTGAGTCTGTTTGTTAGTTTGTTGGTTGCTTCTTGGTTAGCTTGTTGGGTCATTAGTTTGTTAGTAGGTCTTTATAGTTTTATATGTTTGTTAGCCTGTTAGAAAAACTTACAAACTTGCAAGGAAAATAACACAAAAACATGAAACTAATGAACAAACTGTATGTTTTATCATTAGTTTGTTATGGCCCTTTTCCACTAGCACACCTTGGCCCTGCTCTACTCGACTCTACTCGATTTGCAGCGTGTTTCCACTAGCCTGGTACCTCCTAAAACAAGCTAGTTTTAGTACCTACTCCGCTCTGGTTCCAATCGAGCTGAGTCGATACTGAAAGATGACGTCACCGACTGCCGGCTACTGTTTGGTCAGACAATGTCGTCATTGATGAGTCATGAGCACGACAACCTAGCATGCTAGCAGTAGCTACCATTAGCCTACCCTCATACATCTTTTCCTTGCAGCTCGATTGCTCTCGTCCTCGGCTTCATTCTGTTGTATAGCTTCCAAAACTCTCCCATGCTTCTCAAGGTATTTCTTCTTGCCACCTGCAACACCTGCAGCCTACTGGTGTTTTTGTTATTTGGTTGTTTGTAACGTTGTTATTGTTCGACTGTATATGATTTTTTTTCCGATAGTCTGTTAATTGTTTAGTTTGTTAGTTTGTTAATTTCTTTGTCAGTAAGTTTGATTGTTGGTTTGTTTGTTAATTTGTTTGTGTGCTCGTAAGTAAGATGTTATTTTGTTAGAAGATATTCTTCGAAGATATTTTGGGCAAAAGACTATCACTACACTAAACTAAAAAGCACTGCTGAATATATGTCTGTGGTTATTTATTAAATAATGAAAGAGTTCAATAAAATAAAAAGAGTGATTTCTCTCACTCATTAAAGTCCACAGTTGGTGTGAATGTGGCGTTTTATCAGAGTTGTTCAGTGCTGCAAAAGCTTCCTGAAAAGTTCTGGAAATAAATCTTAAAGTTGGTTTAAGAGCTCTGAACTCAGACTGAAGCTGTTTGATGATAAGAAGTGAAGGATTCTGACAAACATGTAAAGAGTTAAAGAGGTTCAAAATGTAAATAACTGTTTTTAAAGGGTTGAAATCGTCCTCGCAGAGCTAAAACCTTCATTCATTCAGTATTTTTCATGGTCACCCTCTGCTGTAAACCTGGCTGAATCACAGTTCAGCGTGACGTCACGGTGTGTGTATGTGTGAGCAGTGGGCGTGGCCTCAGTGGCGCTCCAGGGCTTACTGCTCTATTTATAGCCTGTGAATGGAAGGAGGCCCCCCCCCTCCGCTGCCACGTGTGGGCCCTGGGTTTGTGTGTGTGTGTGTTTGCGTGCGTTCATACGTGTGCGCGCTGCGGTCACATTTCTCATGTGGACCTGAACATGCTCCGCTCGCCTCCACGTCATGTGTGTGTGATCAGATAGCATCACACAGACGGAGAGGAATGCAGACCCACACACGCATGCACACACACACACATGCACACGCACACTCACACAGGGCTTTTTATTTATTCAGTGTGCTTCACGTCGTCCACCAATCAGACGCGGCGGCTCGTCGATGTGTCTGCAGAGGCTTTATGAGGATTATATAACGACCATTGGCGAGACGTCCCAGAGCCATCTGATCAGAGCGCGTGTGAGTGCAGCAGGACCTCCTCAGATGTCATTGAAGAAATAACCCCCCAGTGACTTCAATCAGGTCCTCAATAGTTCCATTGATTTGATTCTAAAAGAGGAACTGAATTCATCCTTCAGATTTAGCCCACGTCAGCGAAAGTTTTGATCAGTTATGTAAAATCTTGAAATCACAGCCTCAAATACAAACCCTGACTCCAATGAAGTTTGAAATAAAGTAGGATACAATGATTTGCAAGTCCTTTTTAACTTATTTTCAGCTGAATATATAACAAAGAGAAGACATTTAATGTTCAAACTTATAAACTTATTTGATGCCTTCTACCTGCTCCAACTAGAAAGCTCTTGGAGAGCACAAATCTCCACCAAGGCAGCTGTTACATCTATTAACAAAAGTTTTATGATAAATTTACCGTCATAATATGATTCATGACCCTTAAAACCCACACATAGCCCTCAGAATCATGTTGATATCATAATTAGTTGGACAGCTTTTGAGAAAAAAAACAATTGTTCATAATGGTGGTTATCGACACCAAAATCTACTAATTTTTAAGTTGGGCCATTACCAACAACTCCTGAAATTTCAGCAAAACCTGTCCAGTAGTTTTTGTGTAACCTTGCTAATTAATAAACAAATAAATAAACTTTGCATGGGTTTAAAAAAAAAAGTTGGGAGGGGCATGTTTTACCTTTTTAACAAAACTCAATAAGTGTTTGAGAACTGAGGACGCTGGTTATGGAATTCTGGAACAGGTCAGTCTAGTCCCTGTCCAGTGGAGACAGGCGTGGACTGTAGCAGGTCAGTCTAGTCCCTGTTCAGTGGAGACAGGCGTGGACTGTAGCAGGTCAGTCTAGTCCCTGTTCAGCGGAGACAGGCGTGGACTGCAGCAGGTCAGTCTAGTCCCTGTTCAGTGGAGACAGGCGTGGACTGCAGCAGGTCAGTGTTGTACCTGCTGTTGTAACTCGAGCAGAATGTGTCTTCATGTCTCTGAAATAAGCAGGGACATCCCTGAAAAAGATGGATGGCAGCTCAGCAACCTGTATGTAGCTTTCGTTATTAACGTAGCCTTCACAGATGTGCAGGTTACCCATGCCATGGGCACTAACACCCCCCATACCATCACAGATGCTGTTTGACCGTCAGATTTGACCTTTGCTCTGATAACAGTCTGGATGGTCCGTCTCCTCTTTAGCCTGGAGGACACCACGTCCATGATGTCCAAAAACAGTCTGAAATGTGGACTCAGACCACAGCAGACTTTTCCACTTTGCCTCAGTCCATCTCAGATGAGCTCGGCCCAGAGATATTTGTCTTTGTCTTTGCATGGTAGAGTTTGACCTTGTAGATGCAGAGATGAGCTGTGTTAAGTGACGATGGTTTTCTGAAGTGTTCCTGAGCCCACGTGATGATATCTTTTACACAATGATGCTGCTTTGTGACGTGGGGCTGCCTGAAGGATTGAAAGTCATGGGCATTCAGTGTTTGTTTTAGCTTTGCTGCTTACATGTAGAAATTTCTCCGTATTCTCTAAATATTCTGCTGATGTTATGGACTGCAGATGATGAAATCATTACATTTCTTGAGAAACATTGATCTTAAACTGTTGGACTATTTGCTCACAGTTTTTCACGAAGTGGCGAACCTTGCCACAGCTTTAACTGATGCTCCTTTATACCCAATCATGACATTTTTTAACATTCCTCAACTTTACCATTGTAAGAGACGGATAAATGAGCTTAATGTGCTCTTGTGATTGTACTTTCTAATCATATAATCCCAGTGTTGTTTTTCTGTATTATGTGTATCTGTGACTGTGATCTGTTTTTTACTGTTTTGTGCTGCCATCGTGGCCTAGGTCACTCTTGAAAAAGAAGTTTTGTATCTCAACAAGTTTTTTACCTGGTTAAATAAAAGATATTGATTGATTGATTGATTTCCCAGTCTTTGGTTGTCCTGCTTTTTCACTTTGCCTTATTTTAAAAGTGGACAGATGTGTGTTGCAGCTCCAGTTATTAAACTTTAATCTGTTTTTCTTTCATCTCTCTTTCAGTGGACGTTTCCTGAGCCTTTTACTGAAACTGGAGGGAATGCTCCAGAGTTGGTTTCCTCACATCAGACCAAACGTGACGCAGACGGACCACAGCCCTGCAGCCAAAACACTCCAGGTGAATATTTAACCTTTGTTTTATTATAACAGCGTAGAAGATAAGAGCTTGAGCCGTGCAGTGAGCTGGTGTGGGCTTGGAGAGCTGGTGGAGGAGGATTGTTTAACTCTAGAGAAATCAGTTTATCAAACAAACTTGTCCAAACGTAGTAAGATTTAGATATCTATATCTGACCTCATACCTCTCAAAGTTATTCAGTTCTTCATCATGTCAGAACATTGGTGCAGCATTTGATGGAAAATCTTTCAGGCTTATTTGAGATATTGTGTTTACAAGCAAAAGATGAGCACAAGGCTTCATGTTTTTTACCCAAAGACCTTCAAATTATAATCAGTTCATCCTTAAATCAAAGTTAACATGCGGTCAGAGTTTAAAGGACTGTCCTGAAGACTTTCAGTGTTTTTACTTTTACATTATAAGAACAAAAGTGCAGCATCCCTCCGACTACCTGAAGACGAGCTCTGATAAAATAACGAACAGTAAACTGCAGCAGGGAGTGAACATGAACATGAGAACTACAGTGTTGTTATGTAACTGAATCCTCTGAAGGTTTCGATGTTTTTACTGAAGACTTGAGGCTGTTTCATAAGAACAGAGAAAACAGAGTGACTCTACACCCAAGAATGTGTCCAGATCGATGGATAAATACATGTTTTAGAACAGATTCAACCAAATATGGAGAAGTCACACCATGAACCAGAAGAGCAAAGATTATATCATTTTTTTTTAATTTTTTTTTTTAATGTATATTTTGTGGGCATTTTGTGCCTTTATTGATAGGAGAGAGACAGTGGATAGGCTTGTGAAAGGGGGCGAGAGAGTAGGGGAAGACACTCTGCAAACTGGTCACAGGCGGGATTCGAACCTGGACCGGCAGAAGCAAGTACATGGGGTGCTAACCACTACGCCAAACCAGCACCCCAAAGATTATATCATTTTGTGAAGACGATGAACAGAGTGGTTCATATTTTGTATGATTTTTTTCAAAAGTATGTTTCTTGATAGTACAAAATTTAAGATGGTTAGTGATTTTCTCTACATGGGGTTGGGACATCACAAATGATCTGTGCAGAGAATGAGTGATGTGGGCACAACATCAACTCTGGATATTTTAAAGCTCAATCAATCAGTCTCCATTTTAATAGCTCCAATCAACAAGAAATGTTATCTCAAGACATTTAACAAAAGTGCAGATCAATGCCAAAGTCTTTGCTTGTTTGTCATTTAATTTTTGTGTATTTATTTCTAATTTCAATCACTTATTTCCGCACAAGCCTGGAAGATAAACTACATTTCAAAGGGATATGGCAACTGTTCTTGATTGTTTCTTGTCTTACCTCACTCCTGAGTCTATGGAAAGCAGGTAGACTTTATTCTTTCGTCTGTGTATGCAGTAGCAAGGACGAGATCTTGCCCAGTGCTAATTAGCTTAGCTTGAACGCTGAGAATAAATGGGAAGTGTTAGCCTGCCTCTCCCTACAGTCATCAGATAAACTCTTCATCAACTCTAAACTGTCCTGCGTGCTTGTTGTGACTCTTATTTTACTTCATTATGTAACGTTATCATGTACTATCAACGTATTATCTTCTTCTACACGTAAACATAGGCTTTGTTTCATCAACCTACTTCTGCAGTGGTTTTCGCTGAAGATGTGGCATTTACCCAAAAACGAGTTGAGTCTTTTGAACAGCTCTTTTGAACACATTTTTATATACAGGTACATCTCAAAAAGTTAGAATATCATGAAAAAGTTCAATATTTTTTATCACTCATTTCAGAATTACCAAAATTTCAAGCAATAAATGTTTGAAATGTTTCGCTCTATCTGTAATGAATCTATATAATATATGGGTTTCACATTCTGAAATGAGTGATGAAAAATATTGAACTTTTTCATGATATTCTAATTTTTTTAGATGTACCTGTACATTTGTGCACATAACACATTTCAAAGCACATGTTTAAAAAAGAACAAATCCAAAAGCAAAACAAAACAGACAATTCTGTGTCCATCCCTGACTTTGGTCTCATCCACTCATCAAGAAAAAGGAGACGACAAATCAAAAGTACTTTGAAAATATAATGTAATATAAAAACAAGTAAAAATAATACTTGTTATTTTTAAAGCATCTTTTATGACATCCAAGGACACTGCACAAGTTTAAAACATCAAAATTACCGGAGAGCAGTGGCAAACAGTTGTGCCAGTGTCCCCTCACCCGGGGGTTGCAGAAAAGGAGAAACAGGAGCGAGGAAGAGGGGAAAAAACAGTTCCAAATTAGGCACAAGAGCAACATATTACAACAAACTTGGAGATGAGCATATGGGGGTTGAGTTAGAGGGGGATGTGTGTGTTGTGTGTGCCTTTGTGTGTGTATGCGTAAGCCTGTGTCCTTGGCTCTGCTTCAGTCCCACCCATTGTCTCTGCCGTCTGATAACTGATCACGAGCAATGAGGCCTCAGAAAGTGAAGTAAGAAAACCAAAGTTAAAAAAGAAGAATAAGTGAATGAGCAGCTATTTTAAGTGAATGATGAAAACCGATTTGTAGTTGTGAGTGAGCTGTCTTTGCCCTTTCCTGTGGTGTTAATAAAGTTTTTGTCTCCTCTGCAGCCTCCTCGCAGCAGTGCCTCCCCTCCTGCCTCCTCAGACATGGGGTCTCCCCCTCCTCTCGCTGCCTCTCACTCTTCCACCCGCCTCAAGTGGCTCCACACATCTCCCATCTGCTCTCTGAAAACACCTGCGCCCTCGCTCCCTCGGCCTGCCTCCTTCCCCTCGTCGACCCCGCCTCCTCGCTGCAGCCGGGGGGTGACCCAGGACAGTGCCGTCTCCTCCACCTCGGACCCCCACACGGACCCCCCGCACCGCCTCCCCCCTGCTCCTCGTATCAGCAGGGGGCCACCGCCCTTTAAGATCATCTCTCCATGTCTGGAGCGCCTCCTGCAGGCAAAGGAGAGCATCATCGCCCCTCGCACAGCAGGGGAGGAGGGGTGGGCGCTGTGAGTATCAGTGATTGTTCAGGACAAACATGGCTTCCACTCAGTCTGCGGACTCTAAAGGCCTTACAGACGTCTTCTTTCATATCTGCAGCTTGGATGAGGTCTGGATCTCCAACAGGACCACCAAGAGTCTGAATGTGACTCATGAAGAGTTTTAAAGAGACAGGACTGAAGTTTGGTTTGACGTGAATCTTTGGATTAAAACGATGACACGACGAAGAACATGAAGAGTTTCTGGATCTGAATATGAGCGAGTGCACAGCATGGTCGTCAAAAACCAACAAGGCTTCAACACTTTTTGATACCATGTGGTTTGAAAATATGATATCCCTGATTGGAAAGATTTCTGGTGTTGACTAGAACTTAAACTTGAATAAAACTGCAGCTCCTCAGTCGTGTTTTATCACAAACTCCTGCACTTAGCCTGAATTGCACAAATACTTTGGCTACATTGTCACTGTTTCCATCTTGCTTCAAACAAATTTAAACACAGTATGTGGAAATTTGCCACCAGGGGGCTCTCAACCAAAGCAAAGAAAGAGATAAGGAGTAGAGTGATGGAAATGACCTGCTGTCAGCTCCGCCTAGCTCAGCTGTTTACTTTCATTTTAATCTAATCTAAAGTTGTTTCATGAGGTGTTGTCAGTGAACAACAAATTTCTGTCCTTATCACTGTCACATACCGAGGCAGAAAATCTAAAAAAGGGGACTTTATGATCTGAGCACTGACGTAGTGTGAACCAAAAATACACTTTTAGGAGCTTTCCCTCCTCATTGTCAAGTTGTTTAGGGGTTCAAGTTTTTGATTTTTGTTTATTTCCTTCAAGCAAAAATAGACTTTACTTAAGTTTAGTCAAAGTTGAGCATAGACTGTACATTAAAAGAGGCCCAAGGATTGAGCCTTGAGGAACTCGTGGATGAAAAACAAACACAGTGTTTTAGGGAAGTTCTTGGTTTTGACTAGAGATGCACAATTTTGGGTTTTTGTAGGTTTTTGATTTGTACATATTTCAAAACTTATTTTGGTTGATACCAATTTCTGGACTGGTATTCAACAGTAAAATCAAGCTTCATCTATTTTAAATGCTGAAACACTGTCTTATTTACCTGCTGATGGAAACCAGCACTGTTTTGGTGAGCTTAAATTGTCAGTTCAACATAAATATTAGTGATGAATGATATGGACAAAATTTCATATGTCGATACACAGGCCAGATATCTGATATAGATACGATATGATATGACTACGGGCTCAGTGAAAACCAAGCATTTTTCAGAAAAATACAAACATCATTATACAAAAGAATGTGGAAAGTTCCGTTTTATTTAGAAGAAGTGTGACTCATGAAGAGTTTTAAAAAAATGTCCATAAGAAATATATATTGTTTATCTCAATTTAGATACAATAACAAAATATTGCTCAGCCCTAATTGATATGCTATAAAACTACAGTCTTGATGCAAATATACAACGCTAAAATATCTGGCGATACTTATATTGTACAGATAATATTGTGCATCCCTAGTTTTGGTAACTAGATATTGCATTGAAACATCATCCTTGATGGCAGTTTGGTCAAAGCATGAAAATGATCATCAAGAGGACCAAGCATTGAGCCTTGGAGAACTCCTTAGAAACAAAAATGTCCAGATTGGGAGAGAGGCTAGCAACAACAGGTTTTGTCTAACCTAGTTATTGTTACTGAGAAGGGCAGGGCTTAATGGGGGGGTCATAAACACCAGCCAATCAGTAAGCAGGCTGGCTAAAGGTGGTACACAAACGTAGAATAGACAATGAAAGATGAGATTAGATGAATGTAAGAAAGGAAGGAACTACTAGTTGATTTGACACGGATTTTCCCAGACTATCAACACTCAAATACCACAGATATAACTGTAGACCTCAAATTTTGAACTTCTTACCAGAATTTTTGTGCAATTTCAAGAGTGCAGGAGATTGTTTGCATTTTTTGTCAATAAAAACAAACGAAAAAAGAGACAATTTTCGGGTGTTTTGGACTGCTGCTTATATTGTTATGGTAAAAAATATCAGAGCTCAAAATCTGTAGAAAGATGAGCTTCCTGGAGTTAAAACAGCATGCTTTTGAGGTGCTCTTTGTAGAGGAATTGATTCATTCACAGAGTAAAGAGAAGAACATCAGGCCCTCCATCAGGACGAGGGCTTGGTGCTGTGAGGGAGCAGAGTTTTCTCTTATCTCATCATTTTGGTTGAATTTTCTAGAATCATATCGGTCTTTGTTTCTGGTACCTGGACAGGTTTACAGACTCATGGTTTCAGACTTCCACCCTCAGACTGTTACTCTGCTGGATCGGCTTCTCTTCTGGTTTTTGATACTTCCTCTACCTCAGGCTGGAAACAGAGCAGAGCTGTGAGCTGAGAACACTGAACTGTGACGACAGGTTTCAGGGCTGGACAGAAACAACATCAGTAAAGTACGTCCTCGAGGGCAGACGGGAAATAATCCACATGTTCGACACTGCCTCCTGTCAAAAGCCCCTTAAAAAATACTGACCTAAAAAAAAAGACCTCCACCAATCAGCTCAGCTTGAAAAACGTTGACATCACTTCGCAAATGAACTACAGTTCCCATAATGCAGTAAAGGGGCGACACCTTTAGCAGCCGAGGACAAACAAATGGGATTTCCTGCGTTAAACTTAATGTTTTTTGTGAAGTCAATCTGGATCAGATCCACATGAAAGTTTTCATGATTACAGAGACATGTTATATAATCAGGGTGTCCATAAAGTCTCTTTACAATTAAAAAAAAATATTACAAAGGCAGTTGGTGAGATATCTTAACCAGCTGTGTTTTATTTTAGTCAGTGTTTATTACAGTTTGTATTCATTAAAATTTTGTTTCAGATTTTCTGTTAATGGAAGGAAAGGCTTGTCTAACACGATTGATGTTTTCCTCAGATGTTCTTCACTCCTCTTTATCCAACACTGTTCCTTTCTCCATAAATTTCTTGTGCCATACACGAATTGAAGGACGCGATGGTGGATCTCTTCCATACTCAGTTCTGTAGTTTCGCTGAGTCTGCACATCCGATTTTATCTCAATAAAACAGGATACACATTGTGCCTTCTCTTGAGGAGTGGCCATTTTATTAGGGTTCATTTAACAGCTTTCCTTCCATTAACAGAATATCTGAAACAGAATTTTAATGTGAATAAAAACTTTCAGAAACACTGATTAAAATGAAACTCATCTGGTTAAGATATCACATCAGCTGCCTTTGTAATAAGTTTTTAATATTGCGAAGAGACTTTATGGACACCCTGTATGATTTGATAAATCTTAAGCAATAGAGAGATTTGATTTTTTAAATTTTAGCCCAATGTTAACGTATGGGGCTTTCTGGAATGTTGGGAAATTTTTTGCATTCAGACAAATATGTGGATCACCACCAAAATGTAATGGCTTCTGGTTAAATGTTCATGTAAATCCAACCAGTAGTTTTTGTGGTCCTGCAAACAAACTTTAGAACTAAATTTATGGAGGCGAAAACATACCTTTCTTGGCGTAGATAATAAATGATGTTGATTTTCTTCCAGCCCTGTTTCTCATCAGTCTTCCATGTAGATATCTTAGAAGTTTCTCGCTCGAACACTTGGTGACTTGGTTTAAATTGGCAGAATAATGTGCATCTAGGGCAGGTCCAGCTCTTTAGTTTCACTAAATTAATTCTTGTCCACTGGTTATAACCTTTTTATTTTTTAGAAGCTGTGGTTTAAAACCAGTTGAGGACTTTCAGGTGATAGAAACATCGGTTTAAGGCATCAGTTTCCATTTTTGAAAGCCTCAGGAGAACAGTTTTTTTTTTTGTTTACGTTCCTTAAACTGCAACTTTCTGCCTTGACTGGTGCTTAGTCTTTTATGCGCTGTGAGATTTCTCTGACGTGATGGAGACTGAATCTGGCTTTTGTTAGTTGTAGGGGCAACAAACAAACCCGAAACCTGTACAAAATCTTTGGAAATCCATAAAGGAGAGACAGACAGTATGACCTCTTAAAAGATGCAGATTTACTCCAGAGCTTCTGTTTTGCAGTGCTGCAGTTTCATGCCTGTTTTTTCTTTATTTCTCCTACTTTGGCGTGTTGCTTGAGTGTCTTTCTTGGTCTTTACCGCCCAGACCTAGGTCGGGTATCTCGGTACAGCCATAAACCCTGAACCTTGAGGACTGACGCTGCTCTGCTGTTCGATGTGCGACTCTTTTCATTCAGATGCAGAGAAATCCAAACCTGATGACCGCTCTGACCCACACAAGCACAGTGGTGGGGGGTGGTTTTTTTTTTCTTTTGTAAATAGCTTTTATTTACTGCTTTACAACGGCCTTTGTGATATTTTGTACTTCTGAATAAATGTGATGTTTCTGAGAGAAAACTTTGTTGGTTGTTGTTTTTCTTCGCACCTTCCAAAGTCTGATGAAACAACAATCTCACATTGAAGAGTTAGACCATGCAAAAGCATCATAGTATAAACTAGAGTGCCTGGTACAGAGTTTTGATCCAGACCAAGCTCAGCATGTACATGGAGGCTGTTATCCTGTAACAACAGAAGATGGCCTGGGGACATCACTTAATACTTTGATTTTATATGAATTATTCATTGTCATAAATGGGATTTCCCATTATAAAGATCAATGTTTTTTTTGACAACAATCTGAATCAGATAAAGATGACATTTACCTTGATGAACGAGACAAAGATCCTATTTTAAAAAGGCCAAAAAACATGCTGGTGCAGAAGGTTTGGTCGTTTTTGGCCTAAAAATGTACTTAGGAGCCTTTTTTCCCTCAGGTAAGTTTTTGAAAAAATGACATGCTAACATATGACTTTTTTCCATTTTGGACTCCAAAAAAAAGAAATACTCTCACTAGGGCTGTCACTTTATATTCGATATTTGAATAACCATTCAAATTGAGTATCATCGATTATTTGGGTGCATGTTTGAAAACCGTTCGAGTTTGATTTTTAGGAAAAGTGACAACCTTTAAGGTGTAGTCAGCGATGTGGGAGAAAACGAGTGGAGAGGTTGTTGATAAACAAATTTAGACCCGCCTCTCCCTTCATACCTCACCCCTGGCTCCACCCCCGAAAGCTGATGGACGTGCATCGTCGTGGAAACGGCCGTAGAAACTGCGTAGCTGACCAACGTAGCTAAGGTAACCACAACTTGTCAGACAACTCAACTGACAATATTGATAACATCACGACAACAGTACATTCTGGCAGATTAGACAATAAGATGAATGCCCGACGGCTGTTACTGTTGTGTGAAGCACCACAAAGCTAATGTTGCTTACCTATCCAGCAGAAAGACGGCGACATCCGCGTCCGTTTTCAGGTCTTTTAATTGGCGGAGTTCCCTCCACCGTCGGAAAGCAACACCAATGTTGACCCGGGTCTTCGCTCTTCCATCATAGCCCTTCTTTTTCACTTTCTGCTCCTCTGACCTTTTTCTTTTGGGCTGTCTTTCAGCCATTGCTACTGCACATATTGTATCTCTCTCTCACGCTAACTTTCGCGCTCATAACCTACGACTCCCCCTCCCCTCTCTGTCTGATCTGCGCATGAGTATGATCGCCTCCTGGATGTGGGGGGGTGTACCCTGTTTTGGTGACTCGGCCCGAGCCACAGTATTTACCTGCTGAAATTCAGAGCCAAGGCTGTGTATTAAACCCGACCTTTTTTTTCAACATGCTGTCAGTGGTGACATCTTGTGGATGGAGAGGAGAAATACGGTGAATTTGACAAGCAGTGCATTGGATGAGAAGATTAGAAAATCGCTGACTACACCTTCAACTCTAACATGCGTTTGGGTTTAGAAGAGGCCGAAAGCATCCAAGTGCAGAAAGTCTGTTCATAGTTGACCTTAAAGTGGAAATAACAGCCTTTTTCCCTTAGGTCAATCTTTAAAAAAAACAACATCCTTACATATGACCTTTTTTTCCATTTTGGACTCCAAAAAAAAATATGCCCAAACATCATTTTCTGGGTTAAGGAGAGGCAGCAAAACATGCTAGTGCAGAAGGTTTGGTTTTATTTGGCCTCAAAATTGACTTATGAGCCTTTTCCCCCAGGTCAGGCTTTAAAAATAAATGACATGCTAACATTTGACTTTTTTTTCTATTTTTGGACTCCGAAAAAAATTCATGCTCAATCATGACTCTATGGAGTTAGGAGAGGCATGTTGGTGCAGAGGGTTTGACCATTCAGCCGAGAAATGGACTTATAAGCCCAGTGGCGGCTGGCCAATAGAGGGCGCTAGGGCGCCGCCCCCCCAGTGGAGAGTGTGATATTAAATGTATTTACTTTATTTTGAAAAAATGAATATTACCAAAAATTACTTATCTAAATATGTAATGTAACATAAATATAACATAAATATATATCCATTAAGATATAAAGTAATGAATTTTCATTAATGTAGAACAAAAGTAAGCCTTCTCGTCTCTGTCTCCGTGTCTCAGGGGCGCTGAAAATATCGCCCCTGAGACAGTGACGACGAGCCAATAAGGGACTGTTACTAGGGCAAGATAAGCGCCTATCAACGTGAATTTGGCCAATCAGCGTGGTTGAAAATAATCTCCGAAGGGCGATTCTTATTTCGCCCCTCGGGTGTATTCGGCTTGTGTCGGCCATGCCCGGAGTGACTAATTGGGAGGACCGGGACAATTTCCGGTGGGCTGTCTTGACGTTTGGGCCGTGAGGGCCGGTGTTAATATACATTTTTTAATATTATTGTAATTTTTGGTTTGGTGTTCATTCATGGCACTGAGTGAGTATTACCTCCATGCTGTTACCGCTGTCCCTGTGAGCCGTCTCCCTCGGCAGCTTTTTTTTTTCAGAGGCATCCTGACGTAACAACCATGGATGTATTAACAACACGTCCGCGCAGGCTAAAAACAATTAGCTCCGCCAGTTGGAGTCTGTGAGATGAGCCAGATAGTAGCTGCGGTGCTGGACTGCCGACAAGATGGACAAAAAGCGCAAGGGTGGCGCGGAAAAGAGAAGAATTAAAAAGAGGAAAGCGCTTGAAAATGATGCAGCAAAATGTGCAAAATAGCGACTTTTTTGACAAAACGGGCTCGCGGTCTGAAACGAAAGAGGATGATGATGAAACTGGTAAGGGAAGGTGAATAAAATGACACTTGCACCGTGTGATGACGTCACATAACTGAGGAAACTTTGCCAACATATGACTTTTTGGGGTAAGGAGAGGCCGAAAAACATGGTAGTGCAGAAGGTGTGGTCATTATTCTAACCAGGTCGTGTTAGGAAAGGTAAGTAACATTTAAAAAAAAAGGTTTTTAATGTTAAAAAAAGCTTATTAATGATTTATTTATCTTTTAATTTGGTCCTCATGTTCTTATTTACATTCAGATGCCACATTATTGTGTTTCCTTGTAAGAGTTCTTTGTCTTAATTTTCGCTTCTTATTGTTTGTTCCTCAAAATTTAAATCAGGACAAATCTGTTTAAGTCTTTTAGTGAGTGACTGTTAAAGATCAGGCTGCAGCGGGTGGTGATGCCATCGATCCACTTTCCTGTTGGTTTCTGTGTTGAGCTTACTAAGGTTTAACAAGCTGTTTCAGAAATTTTGTCTGAAAATAGAAAGTGGAAAATGCAACACATTTGCCTGAGAGAAAACCTTCAGTTACAGTAACTTACAGTTACACTTTCAGCTAAACAAATGTAGTACATTTCTTGTTTAACATTTGTTTCTCTGTTAAGTCCACATGCAGCAGTTTCCGGCCTTGACAACCTGTCAAGCATTTGTTTCCATAGGAACACTTTTGTTTTGAGTACTGCATCATTACCACTGATCAACTAAAGACTAAAGTCATGTTTTTTACTGAAGACACTATTTGTGTTGCCATGTACAGCTATGCATAGCCTTAGCCTCCATCCTGTTTTTTGGAACAGAGAGAGAACTGAGCTGTCACTGTGGCTCATTAACCTCACACCTCCTGTATTATACCTGCTCTGTACTGCCCTGTTTCTATCAGTAAAAGCATGTTGTTGACTGAATCAGGGTGACACCACCTGCAGTGTTCATGTTGACAGCACTTTTTAATTTAGTTTTATAGTCTTTTGCCTAAAATATCTTTGTTTTAATCATAATTAGGTCTCAAATTTGTTTTCTTTTAAGTCTAGTGTTAGTTGATGAAATGTCTCAACATTTTAGTCGATGAAATCTGCTGCAAATTTAGGCTACATTTACATGGATACTCCTGACCTAAAGACGCAAAGATTTGTCCTTTGCATTTTAGAATTCTTCTGCGTTCAGACGACGACGCTCAGAGACGCGTTAATCCGCTGTAGTGTGCATGCCGGTTCAGTAGATGGCGGTGTAGGTCTGCAGAGAGGCAGCACTGCTACAATACATGTACGAAGAAGAAAAACTTTTCACGAACAACAACGGGGAATAGATGCACAGAGTTGCAGAGATGCAGGAGTTTCTTTTCTGGATAACAAATCTGTCTGATAGTTTTGACTGGATAACAAACCCAGCACGGTAACCCCCAATTTCCACCGCACGCGAAAGCGCTGCGCCGCGATCTTGCTCCGAATCTCAAAACCCACTGGAAGCGGCGCGCCGCGGAGCTAAATCCGGAGGGGGAGGGCTGATCCCCGGAGAGCCACGGCTCTCATGAGAATAGCGATGTCACACGCTCATAAAACATGTTATAGACTGAGAAAAGCAATAAACAACACCTCACTTCACTTCTCTAAGGTCCCTCTGCTGGTCCCAACCACACAGCTTCGTGAATTATTCAACTTCTGTCCGCCAATATCCGTGTAGAAAGACTACGGTGTAATGCATGCAGTGTTATATATTTCTGTACCTCTAAAATTCACTTTTCTTCGTCCATGGTGTCGTGTTGTCTCTGGGACCCTCTGACCGACTGCTGACCTGAAGCTCGTGCTTCCGGTTTCGACGCAATGACAATTAATTGAGGAAAATTACGTGCAAAAGTCCGTGCACTGTGTTTTATTTTGAAACTTCCAGTTACTCCACATGGTGACTTCCTGCCAGGTGCTTTCTTAATGACTCTGAATTTACGAGGTTTGGAAGCGGCTGCGCAGAAAATAGACCTGAAGCGTATCTCTCGCGCCTAGGATCGCGGTGCTTTCGCGTGCAGTGGAAATTGCCTGATAGACTACAATGGGAGCGAAGTGCTCCGCAGGACCCTGCGCTGCACGGCGCTTTCGCCGGAAAATTGGAAATTGGGGGTAAGACGCTCACACGTCACTCGAGGGGACAGCCGAAGCTGTTGTTGTTGTTCCTGGTATGCGCGCGCAGCCTTCATCTGAAGAAGTAATGCGCATGCGGTGACGCCGGCGCTTCACCCCGAAACACTCCGATGCGGGTTTACACGGGGCTGAATAGAGAGCGTTTTGGAAACTTTCCACCCTGGAGCCTGTTTTCAAAAGTTTCCGTTTTCAACGAGTTTCCACAGAGACGCAAGGCCAAAACACAATGAAAACCGTTTTCGGCGCTGTGTAAACGGCCCCTTAGTTGACTAAAATATGAAGTGTAAAGGGTAAGGCATTTTTCTGTTTCCTTGAATTTCTGAAGTCTTGGATAAAATGAAACATCTAGCCCTTTATTGAATGTAAGTAGCCTAAAGTCTGAATGTCTAAATGAACAGAAACAAATGTTCCTTTTGTGTGAAATGCAGTCACCTTTATTTAGGCTACCTGGCAGAGCATCTCAGTTACAATACCAGAACTGACAACAAACAGTGAACCTGCTCTACATGAATATATCAATTCATAAAGAGAGCAGCTCTGATTGGATCGCTCCACAACTTATCCCACCACCACCAAGCTAAGGCAGCTGTGATTGGATGTCTCTCTGAACTCATCCAACCTCTCCACACAACCAAAGTAGCTGTGATTGGATTAAGTCTGTCAGACATTTTAATCTAGTTTTTATTTATTGATGCACCAGGGGGTTCATGAATTCCATGTTTATTTTAAAAAATTTTAATCACGTTTTTTATTGTTGTGTTGTTTTCTATGATGTTTTAGCCTCTGTGCAGCATTTTTGACTGACTAGAAAAGCGCTTTATAAATATTGTTATTATGAAAATGTCGGTTAATTTAGTTTTAGTTTTTGTCCATGTGCTCTTGGATTTATTAGTTTTCGTCAGGGGAAAAAAGGTTGTTGAGGAAAACTGTCAGAAATAATTATACAACTACATAAACCGGGGAAGGAATGATATTATGTTGGTAACTTTATCATTAACAATTTCTTATGGATGTAGCATCAGTATGTGAGCTCCCTTTCCATCATGCGTATGCGTCCTCGTAGCCAACAGTGAGTTTATCTCCACCTTTAAATGTGACCATGTGTTCATCAGCAGCCATAAGTCATAAAAGAAAGAGAGAGAGAAGAGTTTGGATTCTGCAGCATTTATTGTTGTTTCTGTCTGCTTTGGGAAACTCGGCATAGGCAATGAAAACAATAAATATGGATATTATGCAAAACATTTTCCTAATGAAGCATTTTACACAATGTACAATTTTCTTTTTCCTCCACCACTCTCTTCTTCTATACACATTTCAAACAAATAAACAAACCTCCATGCACAAAGTAGGAGAGGAACTGAGGCCCCCACATCAAGACACCCCCACCTGAGGCAGAACAACTCCAGCACAACTGGATTTCTTCATCACTTTGTCATGTCCAGATTATTAAACACGCTTGTTTAAGAACATCTGACTGCAAAGGTCCCTGTAAGGGCAGTTTTTTGGGATATCATTATAAAAAGAAGCGAAAACGAAGGTTTCTCCATGAGGGAAGTCCTCTGCCTTTTACCTGCACCTCAGAATGAGACCAACTTTTCTGAAAGTCTCCATTTAACACGGTCACACTTTGAAGCGTAACAGCTGAAGCAGAGACGGGCATCAGCCTGTTTCTCTCTAGAAAAAAAAGACTAATGATGACGACTTTAGACCAACTTTTACTGTCAAAGTCAGAGAGATGAGAAAATTGGTTTGTATGGAAGGTGGTAGAAGCATTTCATTTTTATTTTGAAGATACATTTTATACTATGTTTCACATCTGTGGTGTTATCGTGACGTGATCCAGTCACCAGGCTGCTTCTAATTTCATTATCTTTAAACCAATGATTGATTATTAAACCATCCCGCTCATGGAGAAGCCTTAATGCCACTCTGTGTTTAGTCACTCTTCAAAAAAACAGCCAATAAAGAAGTTTTCAGTCAAACATTTGCGATGAACGACTTTTGTAATAAATCAGACATGTAAAGGTGATGAGAAGAACATCTCTGTTTTACTTCACGTGAGGGTAAACCTGAGGTGTCAGGGGGGCTCGTTCCTCTCCTAAAATGGGATGTGGAGAAATGAAAAAATAAAAATGAAAATAAAACACTAAAGCACTTCTCGTGTGGGTTTCTGTGTCGATAAAAACTGCTTATAAACCACAGGGAGAAATGAAACTGTGCTGTTCAAAGGAGATAAAATGATTTAAAAAGTGGCCCATCTGCTCAGGAGTTCCCTACATCTGTGCACTGATGACCGAGCATCGCGTGTTCACGTGTGCGTGTTCACGTGTGCGTGTTCGCGTGTGCGTGTTCACGTGTGTGTCTGAATGGGACAGTCTGCGTCAGTAGTCCGTGTCGGAGCCCTCGGCGTTGTCCACATTCCTGGACAGCATGTAGTTGTCCATGTCGATGGAGCGGCAGTTGTTGATGGCGTAGCGTAGCCGCTCGGCCATGACGGCCTGGCTGGAGTACGGCGGGAGGCGGAGCTGGAAGAAACACGTCTGCGATGTCGGCAGGCTGTCGTACGGCTGCAGGGGGAGACAGAGAGACATGCAGTCAGTAAGGACATAAAGTCAAGTGTCACATATCAACTCTGGGAGGGAATCATCAATACGATTTCATCACAATCGTGAGTTCAGATTCTGTTTTATCACAATGTTTTTGTTTTATTATTTTTTTGCTAGGCCTGTCATGATAATCAATAGATCAATTAACCGCACCATAAATAAAAACGCCCTTGGTAAGTTTACCGACCTCGACAAATTGACACATCCATGCATGTTTGTTTTCTTTCCCTCACTCTACCAAACAGGCTGGATGAGAAGATGGCTCACTCCATCCATCTTTCTCAACGCCTGGGCGCGTTGGTTCGATAGCGGAATAAGCGGGGTTAGGGTTAGTGAGCCATCTGTCAATCATTCAATCTTTGTGTGGGAGGCGGGGCCGCTCACGTACACACACAGCGCTGAAGTGAGCACACAGAGCTGAAGTGAGCATTCCTAAGCCGAATGCCACAACCCAAGTGCGGGAATATTTTGGTTTTATGCAAAAGAAAAAGGTACGAGCCCATGAACACCAATGAGCCGATATGCCGAATTTATCTTCTTAGAAAAAAAACACAACAAAAACAGAACAGAAAGAGGCACAGACATAGGGGTGTACAATATATACAGTATAAAAAATTCCAAGGATCTACACACTAAATTTTTTTTGATGAACAAATTCATTAAAATATTTATTGAAAAGAAGGTGAGAAAAAAAGGTAGTAAAGTTCATGTGAATGTATTTGTAAACTGTGCTAATACGAGTTCATTGCTTCAATATGGGTTTAACAAGTTTCCAACTTGCGACAAAAGTTCCTCTTTGTAATCTTGAACATACGTTATTTGCTCCATATCCTGGATTCCCTGAACCTTCCTGATCCACATATTGTGTGACGGGGGATCAGATTTGAATCATTTAATTGTTACACATTTTAACTGCAGCTGTTGTTAGTATTCATTGTAGATACTTAAATTGCTTTTCCCTCAATGCCTACAGGCGCTAGGCCAAGTATGGCTACTTTAGGATCAATCACAAAAGAGGCTGAAATATATTACTAAGGGCTTCAAAAATATTCCTAATTTTTCACATGTCCAAAATATGTGAGTTTGAGTCCCTACTTGGTCGCCACATTGTCTCCAACATTTATCTGAGTACACTAAGCTCATTCTTGCCACCATCTTGTTTTTGTTATTTTTATCAATTATTACACACAAATAAAACAGACCGAGAAAGATCACTTCACTCAGTCATGGAGCCATCAAGACCAGAAATTGTCTATCAAGAAAAAAAACCCCATCCAAAACACTTCTTCTAATCCACATTCATTAACCAGTTCAAATAAATATCTTTCTTTATCCTGTTCAGCCCCTTTTTTTAAGCCTTCTGCTCGAATATGACATACTCATAACGAAAAGAGTGCATCTCTGCAACCACAAGGTCTATATCAATAATTTTGGTGTCATAATAAAAGCAACACTTGAGAGATTTGTCCAGATGTGTAATCATCAGTATATGTGTTACTGGGACAGAGAAAATGAAGATAGAAGTCAGAATAATCTGAACTTTTCATCCTCGCCTAAAACAAAACATTTTTTATATCTGTTAGAAATGATGCTGGAGTGGCTATAAAACTCTAAAAATGAATAATAAATATGTTTACATCATCTCTGCAAAGGACTATTGTCATAAAGTGATGCAGAGCAAAACTAGAGAGGAATTACAAAAATATGGTCAGGCGAGTATTTGGAAAAACAGTTCACTTTTTCTTACATTTGTGTCTATTTAATATTATTTTTCATCTATCATATTTTATGTATTTACTTATTTTTTCCTCTTTCATCCATTCTCTATCCACCCTCTCCTTTTCCATCGTCCCAATGTGATGTCAACTGTCATCAGTTTATCTCTGTTTCTAAAAACATATTTTCTTCTTATTGTTTTATCGTCTGCCTATTATTACATATAAAAATACCTTCCTCACTAATGTTCTTTATATATTCATGTTGGCATAATAAGCTGTAATAATTTAGTATATTCCTAAATTATTTCAGCCGTTTCCCTCTCGCCAGTTTTGTCTTTTCTTTCATTGATGTAATTATCACAACCATCTGTGCCTTTTCCTTTTGGTCAATGTTGACCTGATTGGTGATTTATTGTCTCCAGAGTCTTGCCTTTTTTGTCTGTTTAAGCACTTTGTAAACATCTGTTTTTAAAGGTGCTATATAATTAAAGTTCTTCTTTTACTATTAACATATATTGTTTCTATTTTTCTCCACCCCTTACCAATCCTAGAGAAATAAAAACATCATGTTTGATTATAAAGTATGTCTGATTGGCTTTAACAAAAACATTGTGTGACTTTTTTCAAACTCAAACTCCTCAGTGATGATTTAAAAACTGCACGTGATCAAATTGTCTAATAAAGTTTGCCATTGTGTCCTAAATTCTGCTCTAAATTAATAAAAAATAAAGTTCTGCGCTCCTGTTAGACTCACCCGGTCCACCTTCATGATCTGGAACCTCTGCGAGATGTCGGCCGTGTTGGCAGGCAGACGCGATCGTCCGGAGACAAAGCGCATGAAGAGGACCCGCTCCTCGTTGGAGAACTCCTCCAGTGTCTGCCAGAACCACTGGACCAGCGCGTGCTGCTCGTCCACCTCGCGGTACCTCACCACCTTCTTCAGCACGTCGCAGCAGATCTCCGGCATCCCGCACACCATCTGCTCCAGCTGCTTGGCCGTGAGCAGGGAGAGCAGCGGCACGGGGACGATCCACGACATGCCCTCACGCACTGCCGCCACCTGAGGGAACGGGAGGAGAGGTGCGGGTTAGACACGCAGAGGAAGAACAAACTGTGCTGCACACTGAAACAAACACAGTTATAATTCATCAACGGACACCTGCAGACGTCAAACTCTTTGTTTCTTTCTGCTTCTGTCCAAAAAAGAGGAAACTCCTTTGATTGCTCTGTACTGCCCTGTTTTAATCAGTAAAAGCATGTTGTTGACTAAATCAGGGTGACACCACCTGAAGTGTTCATTTTGACAGCACTTTAGTTTTTGTCATTTTACCAAAAATATCTTTCAGTTTAAGTCATAATTTAGCCATCTAGATTGTTTTAATTGTAGTCTAGTTTTAGTCGAGGAAATCTGCTGTAAATTTAGTCGACTAAAATAGAAAGTGTAAAGGGTAAGACATTTTTATGTTTCCTGGAATTTCTGAAGTCATGTTTTCCTCTTGAATAAAATCAAACATCTAATAACCCTTTATTGAATGTTAGTAAAGTCTGAATGTCTAAATTAACAGAAACAAATGTTCCTCTTGTGTGAAATGCAGTCACCTTTATTTAGGCTACCTGGCAGAGCATCTCAGTTACAATACCAGAACTGACAACAAACAGTGAACCTGCTCTACATGAATATATCAATTCATAAAAAGAGCAGCTCTGATTGGATCACTCCACAACTTATACCACACCACCAAGCTAAGGCAGCTGTGATTGGATATATTCTTAACTTGTCTCTGCTTTCTACATGACCAAATTAGCTGTGATTGGATTAAGTCTCTGTCAGATATTTTAGTCTAGTTTTTATTTGTTGATGAAAATGCCAGTTAATTTAGTTTGAGTTTTTGTCCATGTGCTCTTGTTTTTATTAGTTAATGTCTAGTTTCATCAGGGAAAAAAGGTTGTTGATGAAAATAACTAGTCACCAAAATCAACACTGCTCTGAAAGACATCAGAAGCGCTCTTAGCTTCTTCTTGTGTTGGGTCTACTCGAGTTCTTCTGTTTGTCAAAGCACTTTGTAAAGCTCTGTTTGTAAAGTGATCAGTGAGTGTATGCTGCTCTGGAGAAATGCAAATAAAGATTGATTGACAGTTAAAACCTGTAAATCACTTCTTCATTTCAGAATATTAAGAACAGCTCTGGAGAGTCTGACCTGTCGATCGATCTCGTGCAGTCTGTACTCGATGGCTCTCTCCACGTACTCCTTCCTGTTGGAGAAGGTCAGGGGGATGCTGTTCCCTCCGGGGATGATGGGAACCATCTTACCATCTGCACTCTGCCCGACAAACGAATCCAGAGGAATCATCTACGAAATAAAGAAAACAAAAAGACAAGCATGAGTAAATTGAAAACTCGAAAGTTTATAAGCAATGTTCTTGTGTTTGCCTCCCTGCTGCCCTGCAGACTCTCACACTGGCTGTAGGAGGTGCTTTTCTTTCTGCTGTTGGAACAGTTAAAGCATACAGTTCACCAACTCCCAAGAACTTTACCCTGACCTGGACTTGATGGGTGAATCTGTTATTTTGTTGGTGTAAGCTTGAGGAGGGGGGTGGGGAGTTTTTTTGTGATTGTTGAGTGTGTTTATCTGTTTGAATACCTGTTCGGAAAAATCAAACATAAAGTCTGAAAATAAAACCCACATGATTACTCAACACAAAACATAGAAAGAGGACGATTTATCAGTTTTTGATCTCGTAGTTTTGGTTTCAGAGCTACACAGCTCTAGCCTTGCAGAGCAGACAGACCTGCCTGATTCTGAAAACATGCATCTCCGTCTTGTCAGCCTCCATCGTCCAATGGTTTCACTCGGCTAAATGCTTAACGGCCCAATCAGGGAAGAGAGACGGGAGCTGTGGGAGCTGCAGCATGACGACAACAGGAAGCTACTTGACAGGAAGTTAAGTCACTTGGCGAAATCTGCCCTCCTCACAAGTTTTCTTTGTAGAGATTATCTTTGACGAGGTTCATGTCACATATAAGTGTTAAATGATACATCTGTGTGGTATAATATAATGTGAAACGATAGTCCTAAGGTAGTTAAGCTATTGGCGAACGGCTAACAAGGACAAACAACAGTTGATGGCCGTTAGCTGTAGCAGCTAACAGCCATTAACTGTTGTTTGCCCTTGTTAGCCATTAGCCATAGCAGCCGACAGTTAGCCTTTACGTTTAATCGCTATATATGCTACGTCACAGCAGTGCTTCTTGATATGGATTGGTCTGTGATGAGTGTGATGAGCCAAACGATCGTCCAATCACAAGCTGCTGTTGTTTTTGAAGGTTCTGCCTCTGAAAACATTTTAACAGGGCTCCTTCCCAGATATGCTAGTGAAATACTTCCAATATGGAACTGTCTATCTGGCATGTCACGTCAACACCGCTCAGAGGTAACAGCCAATGACTCGTTTAAAATACACTACAACAAAAAAGTAAGAGCATGGATAATTTTGACAAGTTTACAGGAGACTATTGATCATCCTGGTAGATTTATTGGTTTAACTGTAATCAGTCAAGCAATTATTTGTATTAATTATTTGTAAAACTTCAGTTCTTCACAATTGTTATATCAAGAGACTTCACGACAGGCTGAATATGAACTCTTCTTTTATAGACACACATATATGCATATAAACATAGAAGAAATATATTGATACATATACATAAACAAGAATTTATGATAGAGACAAACTCACAGTCGGCCTCCAAACTTGGTTAACTGTCTAATTGTTGTAACTGGTAGTTTTTGGGTGTTTTTTTGTGTTAAATAGTTCTATCATAGTTTTGTTTTTGTACCCTTTTTGTTAAGATCTCGGTTTTTAGTTTTGTTTGTTGTAACTATCCTTTGGCTTGTTTTTGTTGGTTTTTTTGTAATAAATTGTGTAAAATTTGATCATTGTTTTTTGGTGGTTTCACTGAGAGTGTTTTTTCTTTTCTACCCTTTTTCCCTTTAATTATGTTACGCACCTTCCCCCTTGATGGTGCATAACAGATGCCCAGATCATAAATCTGTCCTCAACACTTTTGTCTCTGCTGAATATAGATTCAATCAATCAATCGGCAAAATAACAAATGTCAGATTACATCGGCCTGCATCTACAATCTCTGGTATAAGCACCCTGATACAGGCAGCCCATTCTAATTTATTTTTATTTATTTAATTCAGTTGTAGAATATGCTTATGTTTAAGTCAAACACAGTGGTTATTTTGTAATTTAATAATATATGTTTTTGATTTCTTGAGGTTACTTTACAGGGTCTTCTCATTTATCTTTTTGTTAATTATATTTAATTGTACTACATTCTTTTGTTTAAGGCTGGGGTTGGCGATTTGATTTAGATACACTTTTTGTAATACTGGTTAAAATGGTCTTTATGACCCGATGATAATCAACTCATAATGTGTTCTTAAAACAGAGCCAAAAAGATCCGCTATCTACAGCAGGAGTAAAACAGGGAAAACCCCAACCAATAATCATGCCGGGATACCTGTTTTTAAACCATTCAAATCCTGTCGCCATTCTGCCCGCCTACTGCGCGTGCATTTTCCTGGCGTGCACAGACTCGGTGCGTGTAGCCGAGCTCATACATATCACAGTCTGCGGGAGAATGCTTACCTTTCAAGTTTTGTCTTTGAAAATAAGGGAAGCCCGCCATGAGCCGTCCCACAACCCCAACCAAGCTCCAGTATCCCTCACATTTTAAGACCGATGTACGAGAAATCTAAAATAAACTCTTCGTTTTTCTAAGTTTGTTCTGCTGCTCTAATCTCGCGACAGCTGCCACCCAGGCTACTGCAGGTGGACGTTCTCGCAAGGCTTTTTCTTCTTCTTCGGTTTCACGGCGGTTGGCATCCATCATTTTGGAGCATTACCGCCTCATGCAGGCTAGAGACAGAGTTCAGTTTGGAGAGGGAGAGGAATGTTTTTATTATTATATCATCACACGGGAGATTTACGAGAGAATACTGATACAGGAGGAAGGTGGGAAAGAGGATAAAATACGGAAAATACAGTAGTTTCATGGCCAAAACGGGAGATTTGACAGCTATGTGGAGAATGTCAGAGGAACTACCTATACCCCGATCAACATCAGGCCGTGAGTACTAACTGACTTTACATGTTTGTTTGGTGTTTTCTTACCGCTGACTGAGACGTGACTTGGTGAAGTGTATAACAAACACCTTGTGCTGAGGGTTTGGAGTTGAATCAGTCTTCTGGATTTATCAGCCCCGCGCGTGCATGTGAGCGGGGGGGGGGGGCGGTTAGGCAGAGCCCTGAGGAGATGCTACTTTCAAATTCATGCTAGTTTTCCAAAATCGCCAACCTCAGCTTTAAGGTTGAATTCATTTAACCCATTGGTTAATAACAAATGGGTCAGTTTTCCTCATACCTACTACTGCTGACTACTGTTCTCTGTGTGAGTAATCTCACCTGATCAAGCCTTTTCTTACAGTCAATACTACCAAATAAGTAATAAAAGTCTGTAAGATTCCTGCTGATATTGTATCGGATCAATATAGGTACCGGCCAATACTCAAGGCTGCAATATAGGTACCATATCGGAGGTGAAAAAGTTGTATCTGGACACCCCTAGTAGAGATAGTTACTATGGAAGAACAATAAATCCAACCGTGGATAAGGAGATTAATATAATCTGTAGAGGACTGGTGTTGATTAGCACAGCAGTATCTTGCTGAACTGTCATTAAAATGTTTCTAACTGGTCTAAAGTCTGAACGTAGACATGATTTTGTCTCTGCTGTCACACAAACTCCACCATCACACAACCATGTTATTGTTCAAACTGCTGAACAAACAGCCGACCACAGCTCCTGTTGTTTTGTAATACTCATCAGCTAAAGCCGCCTTTGGAAAGAAAAACACAGAACAGCCAATTGGTTACGCAATCTGTGACTTATGAGTTCGTCTACTCGCGTCTTCACCGTCCTGGCGGCGTGATAAAACCGCGGCGGGACATTTGACGGCTCGACTGGCAGACTTTAAACCCGAGCCGATGGAGGAGCAGAAAACGAGCACAAGGGGATTCTGTCTCCATCCTCTCATGGAGGAGAGCAGATGCAGCCCCCTCCTCTCCTCTCCTCCCTCCACCTCGTGGGTCGTGGCGGTGTTGTTGTGGCTTCACCCTCCTCCCGCCCCCTCCAACATGGCCGGGAGCGGGGCCAAGGCTCCGGCGGGGCAGGATGTGCCGCATCAACAGCGGCCCTGGCATTCCTGCAGGCCGGGGTTTTCACAGAGCCGGGGTTGTGTGAGGTTGTTTGGACAGAGGAGAGGGGCTGCGGGTGTGTTCGCTCTCTGATGCTGTGGGCTACAAAGGGGTGGGGGGGCTTAGTGGTCTGTTTCAAAGTGGATGTATCAGTAATGGTTTGGACCACAGATTGATGTTGTATCGGCCTGGGAGAAGAACAGTGTGTACTGAAGCTCTGTCTGAGCTTAACCCTTTAGATCCAAACCTCACAAGTGAGTCCAAACAAAGAAACAAGTCCAGGGTTTAGACTGGAGTAGGACTGAAAGATTAATTGCTTTCTTATCTTAATCGCAATTTCAGACAACACAATAATGTGATCTCCAAAGCTGCAGTTTTTTGACTGACCCAGGATCTGTTGCATCAACTGCATTTACAGAATTGCTGCTGATCAGTAGCTTTGCAGAGAAGACGGACCTGCCTGATTCTGAAATCATGCATCTCCGTCTTGTCAGCCTCCATCGTCCAACAGTTTCACTCGGCTAAATGCTTAAACGGCCCAATCAGGGAAGAGAGGCGGGAGCAGAGAGAGCTGCGGGCGTGACGACAACAGGAAGTGACTTGACAGGAAATTACCTCACTTCCTGTTGTACAACTAATGGCGGCTAATGTTGGTTAGCCTGTGGTCATCATGGTTACTCAGTTATACTTGGCAAAATCTGCTCTCCTTGTAAGTTTACTTCATAGGGATTGTCTTTGACGAGGTTCAAGTCACATTTAAGTGTTAAATGATACATCTGTGTGGAATAATTTAATGTGAAACGATGGTCTTAAGGTAGTTCAGCAATCGGCTAACGGCCATTAGGCGCTACGGCTAACGGCTAACAAGGGCAAACAAAAGTTAATGGCTGTTAGCCATTAGCCATAGCGGCTAACAACAGTTAGCTGTTAACAACAGTTAGCCGCTATGGCTAACGGCCATTAACTGTTGTTTGCCCTTGTAAGTCGTTAGCAATAGCGGCTAACAGTTAGCCATTAGCTGCTACCTTTAGCCGCTATATATGCTACGTGATAACAGTGCTGCTTGATATGGATTGGTCTGTGATGAGTGTTATGAGCCCAACCATCATCCAATCACAGGCTGCTGCTGTTTTTGAAGGTTCTGCCCCTGGAAACATTTTCACAGGGCTCCTCCCCAGATGGATTAGTGAAATATTTCCAATATGGAACTGTCCATCTGGCATGTCACGTTACCTGATCAGGTCAACAACACAAAGCCTCTGTTTAGGAGCAGAAGTTGAAGTATCCCTCAGAGGTGTAGTGTGGAGAAATTGGCATTTTAGTGACATCTAGTGTTCAGATTTTCGAATGAGCCCGTCTGTTTCTAAAACATCACATCACTAAGTGACAGGAGCCGGTGAAGACCAAAAAGGATCGTGAACAGGGCATCATTTACAACAGTTACCAGGCAAGGGTTTATCATTCATATTTGTAACTATTATTTTTATAGATTACAGGTCAGTTTAGATGATGACTACAGGTTTTGTAAACTTTTGTAGACTCATATTCAAAAATCACATTTTGCTCTTTTTGGCCCAAAACCCACCCGTAGACAACATGGCGGATAGTTATGTCATCCTCCACAGAGGGAGACCTGCGGTACATAGATGTCAACAGCTTTTTCTAACTAAATAAAAGGAAAACCAAAGTTTTATGAGGATGAGTGAAATGCTGTCAACTTCCACACAATAAATAATGAAAACAGATCATTTATAATCAATATTAGACAACGAATAACGTGTTATGAGTTTTTGATCACTGATTTTTCTTACTCTTGTCTATACTGTAAACAAAGGGGATATCACACTGAAGCTTGATTTGAAGACAATCATAAATTGAACAGCAAAATCCACAGAATAATTGCAATTAGATCCTTTCCTAAAATTGAAGAAACACCTTGAGTGCATCTATGTTTCATTCAGTAAAGAAATAACAAACAGACGTTACCAGAATCAAATATTTGATATGATTTAGGGCTGTAACAGTATGACAATTTCATATCACGGTTATTGTGACCAACATTATCATGGTTATCATTATTATTGCGGTATGTTGAAGTGTGCTAAAAATGTTCAAAAAAGTATTTTAACAGTATTGAAATCATTAAACTCCTTCAATATTAAAATTATAACTAGTCTTTTGTCTTTTTGTCAATAAATGTGTCAGGAAATGTCCTAAAAGTAATTGGTTTTACCGTTTTTTCATGAGAAATAAAAATAAACAATTCTGGCAAGCATTTGTCATTTTCATGTCATTAATGCTTAAACATGTGTGTAATTACAAGAAAAACAGATTTGATTTTTAAACAGGTTTCTCTTCATAAACAATTGTAAATGAACATGTTCAAAGTTTTGAGACAACCAAAAATAATCTTAACCTATTTTACAAACACTCACACATTTTAGTTTGCCTGCAGCATTAGTGTCCATGTTACAGCTCGTTATATTAGACCATGTCCAGGCGTTTATTATATTTTTTTCAATGATGATAGTCCCTGAGGCAGTTCCTGTCCAGTTAACCCCCTTCATGACTCTCCTCTGGTGTCCCCCCTCCCAGGCAGATATCCTCCACATTTCCTCCTCCAATATTTCCAAACTATTGAACTATGAAATCCATAAAACACAAACAGGAAATACGGCAAAACATAGCAAATAAATGGCAAGAACACACCCCAGAATGATACTAATTCTGCTTTCTACAACATTTATACATTATTTCCACAGAAAATATTAAAACACTGCCTATAATTCACTCAGGTATGACTCACTGAATCTTCTCTCTCTCTCCAGCTCAGTTTTAATCACACACATTTCTGTCTTTCACCACAGCTTGGTGTTTTAGACAGAGTGACTGTTGACACACATAATTCAGGCTTTTCCAGGTAAAGAGCAGCATCACTGTGAGTTATTGACACAGTGTGGTCATCAAACATTGTTTACTGGTAATTTAAACAGGACAAGTTAACACTAACTGTGGGAAATTTTACCGCGGTTTACCATTTTACTGGTAACGTTACATCCCTAGAAGTAAAAGTTGGAGTATCCCTTTAATAGTGAAAACAGATTATTTATCATCAATATTAGATTGCCTTAGTCCAATAGTAAAATGTTGCAATGTTTGAAAATATTTACAGTTATCATGATGGTGGGCATTGTCAGGTTTTGCAAAAGCACTTTCATGTGCTTGTATTTGTTTTTAAATAAGATTGAATATAGATCAGAGAGTTTCAATATTTTGTGAATATAACTCAGCCAAACTTGCCAACATTTGAGCTACATAATCAATTCTGTTTAATTAGGGAATATATTATGACAACATAAAGGCAAAATTTATTCATGTAATTTTAGTGTCACTGGGAGTTTTTTTCTTTATTGAGAGGGAACAAATCAATTTAAATCATAAATGGAGTGTTGTGAGAAGGAAGCAGTAATTCTTTTTTTAGGCCATATCACCCAGCCCTAGTTGAGGTATTACAAAAATAATCTTGGCGGGCTAAAAACAGCAGAACAAGCCAACTACAGAGGACCGTTTATGGACCACAGCCTGGTTTTATGTAAGACAATATAGTCCTGGACCAGCTGCTGCAGGGGGACGCACGTGGTGTCCATCCATCTTCCTCCGCTTACTCCGGGCAGGGTCATGAGGCAGCAGACAATCCTCTCCGGAGCAACATTTCAAAGGTCCTCCAGAGTTATTCCAGGTCTTTAATCCCTCCAGAAGGTTCTGGATCTGCTCCAGAGTCTCCCTCAGATGGATGTACTTGAGAAACCTCCAGTGGGAGGATACTGGGAGGCATCCAACCCATGAAACCACCTTAACTGATCCCTCTGGATGCTCCTCACCAGTTTATCTGATGACTGTAGGCAGGGGCATGCTAACACTTCCCACTGACTCCCAGTGTTTGAGCTAAGCTAACCAGCGGAGAGCAAGTTCTTCCCGTCTCTTCCTTGTACTGCAGCACAGTCTAAAAAATGTCTGCTTGTCATGGACTCAGGAGTGAGAGGAGACATGAAAACAACAAAAAAAGTCTCATATCCCTTTAATAAATAAACATAACTAAATGGGTAATTTCCCATATTTTCCACCAAGGGGTGAGACACAGAGCACTGTATACATTATGATGGTAATATTTAGAAAAGTGGGTTGAACTGGAGAAGGGCAGTGGTTTTGTAGATAAATAAAGTCGTGTAGGTCAACTTGTTTCAAGATTTTGGAAAAAGTGAAGGAAAAAGTCCCTGAACTGAAAAAATGCAAACAAAGAAAATCCATCTTTACTTGTAAAAGTATGGACAAAAATCAGCGTAAAAAGCCCATTTTAGCACTGATGTGGTATAAGTTAAATTTAGAGAACAGATATATAGTTAATTCATTAAATCAGGGTTATTGAAGCTGACTGAGAAAACAGAACTCCAGACATTACCAATTATGTTCAAGGCCAAACACAGAACTTTACCAGAGAACCTACAAATAGCCATTTGTGTTCACTTCAGTAGATGAAAATCATAGATTTGATTTTAACCCTTCAACTTCCATCTTAACGGTTTGGTAAAAAAAAGGTGCAAATGGACAAAAGTCAATATGCAGTTGAAAGTTAAACTGGATGTTATGATCAATTGATTTCAGGTTGATTTCTGGAGAGAAGCTGAGCAGCTTCGCGAGGACTGTGTTCACCCAGTAAAGAACAAGTGTTTTTTTTTCCCCTCGGTAACCAGGAATTATGGGCTGAGCCTGCATAATTTGTGTTGGGGATTTTGATAGGGATGGGAATTTTTTTTTGAGGGATTTACATTTTTGAATTCAATCCAAACTGAAGGAAGAGTTTGTGACTTTTAGGGCAGGGTTTAAAGAACCAGTTTAACCAATCTAATCAATTTCTCTTTAAATGGTTCATAATCGATCCATAAAATCCAATCGATCGGGCAGTTTTTTCTTCATTGGACGTGCAGAGAAACAGCCTGAGGTATCAACCTTGCTAGTCTGGCGTGATCAGCGTTTAGCGCTGTTTTCCACTGAACAAGATCTCGTGAGATGTTACTGCAAGCAGTCAAACAAACACGGAGGAAGCGAACAGCACTACAGGGACACCACCGGAAAGTTTCAAAGCTGATGTTTGGACATATTTAACAAGCACAGAGGAAAAGACGAGATGGACAAAAAACAAGTATCATTAATATACGATTAATGTCACTACTTTGGATTGAGTTCTCACTGTAAAAACATTTTTTTAATTATCATTTTCACCATGTGTACATCAAGCTTTACTTTTGCTACAGGTTTCCTGTTTTGATTTGTTTTTCCCTTTAATTTGTCCCCTAAGGACATATTGGTAGATTTCCCAAGGATGGCAAAGGTCTTGAAAAATGTAGCCACTGTTATTCTTTTTTAAAGTCAGTCTCTGTAAAGGTAGAAACTCTGCTCAAGAAAAAAAAAAAACAAACAAACTTTAATGTACCTGGCCAATAGGGCACTTTTTAAATTTACAGAATTATCTTAACTGAGATATCCCAGACTGAATAAATATTGAATTGAATCAATTCAGAAATTCTGAATTGATACCCAGCCCTGGTTTAACTCGTGAATTGTAACTAAGCTTAGGAAATTGACTGTTATACTTGTATGAGTTATTTATTTATTTATTTTGATTGTTTTTGTTGTTAAGCAGACAAACATAAGAAACGTTTTCCTTCTTGCTGCTCTTTTTCAATCATGGAGGTGTAGATTTGGAAATGTAGTGTGCACTTGTGTACAAATTCTGTTCCTGTTTATTCAGAGTAAATTAAATGTTTTCTCTTGTTTCCATGAAGTTTCAGCTGTATCTAATAATCCTGCAGCCCCCGTCCCGGCGTCCTGCTCTCTCTCTCTCTCTCCTGTTGTCTCGCTGAGGAATGTGAGCTCTCACAGTTTGGTTAGTGTTTCTCTTTGCGGTCGTCTGTAAACAGGATTAGCGTCCTGTAAATCACATGATCGGCCGCTGTTGGCGCTCTGTGGGCGTGGTCGGCCCCGGCTATGTGACATCAGCGCGTGTTATGGACGGTTTGTGACGGTTCAGTCCGTCTGTGGGAATAAAAACAGGCTGGAGGCTCGAGCTGGCTGCTTATTATGGCTGTGTGATTCTGATGACTGGAGCGTTCACATGGAGGACGAGGTGAGCCCCACGTCCACGCCACCAAAACAGTCATCAGGCAGAGATTTAGCTTAAACACAGCGTGATGTCAGGGCGCCGCTTTGGTGTAAATACTGTTTATTAAAGAGGACGAATGACACTTGGTCATTTTTATAAAGCAATGAAGCCAAAGACAAATTTACAGCCCACATCATAAATCCACTCTGAGTGTATGAAGTTCGATATTTACATTTAACCTTCAGTGTTTTTCGAAAAACAGACTTTGGTTCTTTTTTGACTCTTAACAGCCAATAACTTTAGTGGCTTTTAAAACATATCAGGTTAATATTTTTATCTTTCTTGTTGCACAAATCTCTTCATCAACATATTTTCTTGAAAATGATTGAATTCAACCTTTTAAACCAACACTAAATAGTTTTTCCACCCTAACATAATATTTCTATAGCCAATGACACTATTGACCTTCAGCGTGGATGGTAGGAACACATTCACACTAAAAAACTACACATTTTTTCTGCTTTGTCCGCTTTACGGCATACATCACTACCCCTCAAGGTGAAAGCTAAACGTAGGGAAAAGGAGAAAATAAAGCAGTTTTTAAATTTTCAAACAAATTTAATGAACAGAATTTAGTTGAAAGTAAATATGCTCTTATTTTTCTAATGGAAATAGGGAGCTCTGGCTCACACTCCTGCACAGTAGGTGGCGCTAATGCTCCTCTGACACTGGATACCACTCGCCGTTAAACAAGAAGAAGAAGAAAGCTAAATGTAGAGCTGTTACCATGGCGGAAGCAGCAAAAACCCGAAAAAGTCTTATTGGAGGAGACGAAAAGAAGAAAGCTAAAAAACAAGCTAAATGCCAGGACGGGGATCAACAATGGCCCGCCGTCGCTCGCTTGCGTTCGCTGAAAGACGAGGAGGGATGTCCAACTGATTCTGATTTAGCCTGTTATTGTTGCACTTGTAAGTAGATGATGATTTATTTGAATAGAAACATGATCAGACTGAACCTTATCAGTCCAGATTATTTATTTGTCTCTCTTTGGTGCACTTCTTCTCCCTCTGTATGTCAACAAATGCACATTGGTGTACGACAGTGCAGTTACACTCAACGACCACAGAGGGCACCAGAGAGCTGAAAGCCAGAATCTTACATAGTGCTGCTTTAAATGCAAATTTCACTGGTGATGTCACTGATTTTGTGGAAAAAAACACACACTAAATGAACAGTTTTCAATAGAAAGAGCCACGTTTTTTTCCCATCAAATTAGTGACATCACCTATGAAACTGACATTAAAAGGGTTAAAATCCAGAGATTTAGAAAATATCCTGAGGTGCTGGTTTAGCGGCGTGGTTAGCAACCCATAGACGTACTTCTGCCAGGCTGAATCCAGCCTGTGGCCCTTTCACAAGTCTATCCACTGTCATCCTCTCCTATCAATAAAGGCATAAAATGCCCAAAAAAATACATTAAAAAAATAAAATATTCACTATAATTGATCAGGACTGAGCTTGATAAAGAGACTGCTGCAAGAAAAGTTGAAAATCTATTTATCTGATATGTTTTTACAGCAGCTAAAGTGACTGTTTACATCCAGAACAGGATAAAAGAGTGAAATTAAAATCTGATGCTGCTCAAAAATAAATGCACCAAAAACAATGTTATTACTAATCTCTGATATATCCAGGAGTTAGGGCTGTGACGATACACTTTTTTTCTCCTGATCCAATTTTTTCTGATTTTTTTAGGAGCCGATTTGATTTAAATTGCTATTCTGTGATACTGACGATTTTTTCAATCTTTAGTTAGCTTTTTTTAACACCAGTGAAAAAGATGAACAATAAGGATGCCTACAGACTATATCAGGAAAAATACACATCATATGTGAGTCTGTTTTTAGGATTTATTCAGCAATATATTTTAACCAGCTGTTTATACTCTCTCTTCAAAAGCCTGGACTGCATTTAAAAGGGGCTTATTAACACAGACTACAATGACGCATTTAAATTTGAAAAAAAAAAAAAAATTTTTTTGAAGAAAAAAAATATCTGTTTAAAATCTTCAAACAAAAAATCCCAATACTTGTGTGAATCAATTTTTTCTCCCACCGCTACCAGGAGTGTGATCGCACTTAAATAATCTTAGAGCCCTGATCATTTTTCGCATTTAATATCGGTTATTCTGTGTTGTGTTTTGCCATATAAATATTGAAATAATCAATTTAAATAATACAAAAACATATGTAAATAGTTTTGATCAGGTCTGAGCTTGATGAAGAAATGCGGGACAAAAAATTAGAAAAATGTGTCTGATATATTTTAACCTCTGCTTAAGTGAGTAACTATCAACAGTCAATACAGGACCGAAGGGAAGGAAATCTGCTCAAAGTGTATTTTTGACATTTTAAATTTTTTGAAATCTCATCTTCAAAATTCATGTTGAGCTAAAATTCCTCCTCAAGAATTATTGAACTTTCTCAGAGTAAAAGTTATGGACCAATTTGTAGAGAAGTTTAACAACTGAAATAAAATCTTAAATTAGTCACCAAATAACCTTACGGGGATGTTTTTGGTTTGTTGGAGGAAACCAGAGTGCCTGAAGAAACCCATAAATGCATGAGGAGAGAAGAAGGAACCTTTTTGCTGTGAGGAACGAGCACTGTCTGCTGCTACTCTCTCACCTGTGAGCTAAATGTGACTAAAGCCTGGTTTAGACCATCCAACCTTAGTGGAGCGTCACGACTCTTGAGCCTCTGAAGGGTGTTTCAGATCGTGAACAGAGTAACTGACCAATCACAGCGCTGCAGATGTTTTGAGGCGTGAGGTCACAGGTTAAAGGCGCAGCTCAAACCAACGAGCCAAAACATCAGCATGAATCAGTCTCGTTGACACTGACATAGAAACTAAATGTCCTCACCTCATGGAAATTATCCTCGGTGATGCCGCTGTCTTCAATGTGAAGAATGCTTTTGAGCGTCTGCACGTACAGCAGGTCCACCTCCTCCAGGTCCTCCAGCTGCAGCGGGATGCAGCACAGCTGTTTCCACACCAGGGGGGCCAGGTGGAGGTCCAGGGGCTTCTTGGTGCGGATGGCCACGCCCATCAGGATCCCCAGGAACTTAAACTGGAGCATGTGCTCGTCCAGGCAGGCCGACGGGTTCAGGAGGAACCTGGGAGGAGCAGGAGAAGGTGTTTGGAGGGTTTTTTTTGGGGTCTTTTTAGACTTTAGTCTATGCTAAATGTCCTAAAAGCTTAAGCAGTAGGCCATGGAGCGCTGTTTGAGCATAAAATAAATGTATGAAATTTCACCTGTAGTTCAGCTCTACCAGTACTCAGATGTAGAGTATTGGTACTCAGTTTGGTCAACTAGTGCATGAGTAGATTTTACTAGTTATTTTTTTTAATTTAACCTTTATTTAACCAGAAATGTCCCAATGAGATTAAAAACCTCTTTTCCAAGGGAGTCCTGGCCAAGAGGCAGCAAAGTTACAAAGTACAATAACGGCAATTTACAATCCACAATTAATATTACAAAAAACAGTTACAATTTGAGGAGGCTGTCTCAAGTGCTCTCAGTCTGGATTTAAATGCATTTAAATAAATAAGTTCAGTTAATTTCCAGTCATTTTGCAACATCTTCCATGCAGAAGGAGCAGAGTATATAAAAGCCCTCTTCCCAGTTCTGTGAGTGCAAATGGAAGTGAAAGCAACAAGTGATCGTTTGAACGCAAAACTATGAGAATCGACACCTCTGAGTGATCAAATTACAAATGCAGGAGAGCAGTAGTCCAAGCATGGCCTTGTACATAAAAGTGTACCAATGTCCCAGTCTCCTGGTGGACGAAGAAGGCCAAGGACAAACCAAACATTATTAATGAATTAAATGACACCAAGAGTACATAAATGATGACTTTTTTAAAAGTCTGACACAGATGAACTGAGTCATTGTCTTACTGTGGGAGTTTTTTCATTCTGTTGAGAAAGCTGAGGCAGGAAAGTGATCACAATCAGAGTAAAATATGGTTTGGTTTGAAATGAATTAAAGAAAAGGCTGGTTATTCAGAAAAAAAAATAGCATAATTTTTGTCTTTACTGGAGGTCAGAGAGTCAGAAAGAGGGCAAACGTGTGGAAAGACCTGCTGTAGAGGTTTGTCTCCACACCAGCTATCAGACTCTCCACTGAGCTTCTGTTTCCACTCATTTTCCAGCAGCTTTGTTTAAACTCTTGTGTTACAAACTTTGACGGGGGAGAGAAAATCTTGACCTTGAAAAAGTTATAAATTAAGAAAAAAGGGAAACACTGCAAAACATGGAGAATGATACAAATGCTGAAAGGCTCCAGACTTTGGCCCAGTGCCTGAGGTTTAATCAAACATGTTAGAGAAAATACTGACTCCTGTAAAAAGAGGAAAGATGAAGACAAAGTACATTCATACCCAGAGCATTTTGTGTTTTTAACAGAATAAATACGGTTGACGATGAGGGAAAACGGCCCATAAGGTCTTGATGCAGCTCAATAAGAGGAACAGACTTTACTTTCCTATTTATCTGATTTGTTTTTATCCTGTGGACCCAGTAAAGCCTTCAGGTTTTAAGGTCATGGTCTTTTAATTGTTTCCAAAGTTAAACAAAGATGAATAATCTTTTCAATATTATGGCCCTCGTCTGAGAAACAGTCTTCCTGCAGACCTGTGAGCGCCACCTACTGTTCATGTGGTCAAAAGCAAACTCAAGACCAACCTCTATAGCCTAACTTTAGCTGATTTTTGTTTTAAACTCTGCTTTAAGTGTTTGTTTTCTTTTATTTCATTTTAGTCTCAGTTACTTCTTTGTGATATAATACCTTGTTTTATTTATCTTTTAATATTTGGTTATAAGGCAGTTTTATTTGAAGTATCTTTTAACTCTTTATTATCTTTATTATATGTTATCATGGTTTTATTGGTCTAGTCTTAGGTCTTGTGTTTCCTCATTTTAATATCATGGTGGGATTTTGTATTTTATTTGTAACCCTTGACACTTATCTGCTTGTGTTTTTGAATGTATGACACTTTTTGCGACATTGTTTTTTGTATGAAAAGTGTGTTATAAATGAATCCTGCAAGAGCAGACATGCAGTAGACAATCCAGACACTCAACACACAATCAATCGCTCTTAAATTAAAATTTTCTCTTCATAATATTAATTGAATTGTTTTATACTGATGACAGCGGTTTGCCTAAGAAGTACCTTCTTTTAAGTGACATGTGCTTTAAGTATCACACATCCTTATATCTGTCAAGTTCATTTATTGTTTCTTTTGTTGTTAAAAATGGCGTTTGGATTACTGTGTTACACTTTCTGTGTGTATCTTAGATCTTACCTTATGCATTGTACGATTGTCCTTTATTTAATTATTATTACTATTATTTTAAATGTATGCTAAGTTTTTTTGTCATGACTGTGGCCCTTGTTATTTCCTCATTCCCTTACATGAGAAGCTGCTCATGTTTTTTGTATGTTTTGGGATTGGAGGAGGATTTTATTTCCCTTTTTCTTTATATTGCGTTTCTTACATTTCTGAGAAGCCAGAAATATAAATTTTACAAAATGCTGTTTGAAACTGTACAACTATTCCCACACCACATGCCCGTCTCGTTCGCTCACCTGTCCCTGTTGTAGCCGACCTCGGCCGTGGCGTTTGGCGAGGGGATGAGCAGGTCGACCACGCCCGTCTCCAGCTCCTACAGGCACGAGAACAGAGATGCAAACATCACTGTAGTGTCGAACACAGTCCTATAAAATCCTAAATACTCACACCATCAGTTCTACAACACTAGGGCCGGGCGACATGGATGAAAACATTTCCCGATATTTTTTGTTCCGTTTAGATGCTCTAAATATATCTTGACATTTCCTCACGTGAAGAAAACAAATGGTTGTGGCAATGCAAAGGCAACACTGAAATCAATCAACACTGATACCTGTTTAATACCACAGCAACAAAAATAAAGTCCTAGACACTGAATACCTGGTAATTTTACATTTTTAGTTATTTAAAACTGTCTGCACATACTGTCTGCATCATCCAAAAACAATTATTTACATCATAACATACATTAAGGTTGTAAAAGTCTTACATACTCTTTAATACCACAAGTTTAAAAATGATAAAACCTCAATTATTTTAACATTAGACAGGGTCAAAAATAAGCTTTTAACCTGTCCAGCCCCTTTGAAGCCTTTTGTTCTAAAATGAAACACTCATAAAGAAGAGTGTATCTCTGTAACCACAAGGTCTATTTGAATTATTTTGGCGTCATGATAAAAGTAATACTTGAGAGACTTGTCCAGATTTGTAATTATCAGTGTATGTGTTACTGGGACAGAGGAAATGAAGATAGAAGTCAGAATCATTTGAAAA